>APFE030729713.1:0-13867 GCA_000404065.3 Pinus taeda
CAGAATGACGAGCTCTTCGATCTGAAGCCATGTTTAACAAAATTCGGACACTTTTATTTTTGAGCATAAACTTGAGCACCTGATCACTATGACTATGAGATTGTCTATAAGAAGGGTCGAGACAATGTTGTAGTTGATGCCTTGTCATGAAAATTTAAGGAGGATGATGCCCTCTTATCCTTATTGCTTCCCATACCATGTTGGATTGAGGATGCACGCAAAGAATGGTTTTCCCATCCATTTCTTTTCGAGATAATCCAAAGGTTACAAGTGGATTCTAACCCCCTAGCAAGTTACACTTAATAGGAAGATATTCTTTGATATAAGGATCTTGTGGTTCTCTTCCCTCACTCCACTCTAAAACTGTGCATCCTAGTAAAGCTATACTCCTCACCAGTGTAGGACATTCAGGATTTCAAAAGACTTATGGTCAAGCATGCCACTCCTTTTGGGAAGGGATGAAACAAGACATTCTTACATTTGTAGCTAAATGTGACATCTGCCAGTGCAACAAAGGGGAAACAATGAAGACACTAGGAACCCTATTGTTGCTGTGATAATGACCCTCCAATTTTTTTTCTTGAATCACTTTTGGAGCTTGCCTGAACTTTCTTTCCAAGCTACCCAGTGTCATCATGTTGTTTGATTGACTATCTAGTTTTTTTTTCTCCTAGCATTGTTTCCCCCTAAGTCAATGTTTTCTAAGTGTTGTCACCTTATCGTTAAAAGTGTTTGTGTTATCTTATCCAATGATTAAGGAAGGCATACATTTTCTTTACTTATTAATTAGCTTTGTTCGCCATGCAACACACACACACACAAAAGTGGGAAAAGAACATCTTTTTCACAACTACAGTTGAAAGAGGCACTGTTGATGAGAACTACGCCCTCCTTGGGCAAAAGCGCACTCGAAGATGATGAAGTATTGTGCCGTTATTGAGCACACTCTTTTGGGATGAGCAACTGTGACCTAGTAGGGCACACTCCATCAAGCTCAAAGAGTGTGCCCTCTAGTTGATTGCACCCCTTTGACACGAAGAACTACACTGCCTTCAACTTCATGCATGTGCTTTTTGTTGCATGTGGGTGCACTCCTAGAAAATAGGAGCCCAATTCACTTCACTTAATTAACTCATTCTTCCGTCAACAAGTGGCAAGCATGCATGGAATGGATTTGCATGTAATCTCTTTATAATCAACCCAATTAATCATTCTTTCACATAATCATTCTCATATGGGTTGAGTGCACTTCTTTGAATCAAGGAGATCTTCATCCATCCTCTTTCCAAGTGAGTTTTTCATGCCGATTCTATTGCTTTCCTTTAATGTTTTTACTATCGATCTTGCTTTCTTTGTCAGTGTTTCACTTATTTTCAATTTCTTTGCTGCAATTTTAGTTCATTCTTTATAGTACAAGTATCAAGTTGCTATTACATGTTGTGACTCTTCATATTTTGTAACTCTTCACATCTGCCCATGGTTATGGAAAAAACTATAAGAACTTGTATATCCTTCCTCTCAGAATTCCAGTCATTTCATCTTGTTTTCAAGCTTGTTCTTGAGCCATTTCAAACCAGAGCACACTTCTGAAAGTGAAGACCTGTCTGTCTTAGAAAACTACACACAAAAAATAATTTTTTTCTCTTGATCGCACTCCTTCGACTCGAAGAAATGAATCCTTGTTGAGTGCATGAGTGCACCCTAAACTAATGAATGTTTTCTCCTACGTGCTTTGATTGTGCACCCTGCAACCTCCTTGTTCCTCTTGATCACATGAGTGCACTGGGAAGGCTTGAATACTGTCCCCTCTATCCCTTAAATGTGTGCCCTTGCACCCTCTTATCCTAGAGAGAGGTGTCAAGAGCCTGCCCGTGTTTAGTTTACCTAACTAGGATTTTGAGAGAGGTGTACCAATATCTCATTTCTATGTGTTGTAGGCTATGTGGGTGAAAGAATGCAGACGTATATAAAGATAATTGGATTTCCATGCTCAACTTGGTTGTTTCTCGTGGTAAAATATTTAATTGGGTAGATATACTTTCTTTTGAGTTGCAACAACATGTTGGGTAGGCCAAATCAACTCTAAGGGAAAACCAAGAACCAGATTTCTATATGTCAGCATATCTCTTAAATGGAATTTGTGCTCGACATGCATTTCCAGGGATGTATTCGAACTGGACCATGCAAGACAAGTTTCTAACCTACTTCCGTTGCAGTTTGTTATCAGCGTTGAGTTTCAGAAGGGCATGTGACATATTGGTAGAACATTTAATTCCAGTCATATTTCATATGATTTATGAGATCGACCCTCCTTGCATGACCAACCAGGTGAAAGAGGCATCGCATGATATTGTAGATTGGTTTGTTGCACTAGAAAGTACATATATCAGATGCTTCATATGCCAAATTTCACCTTATCTTATGCCATGTTATATGACTAACAAGGTGGTCCTACAAGAAGTTTCTTATTAGTTAAATAAAGGGTCGTCAAGAGTTATTCATGGAAGGAAGAAGGCCCCTTGGACTACTTTCCTTTTGAGGATTGGAATGTATAAGTTGAAGAGCCTCGAATAAAAATAATTTGAAATACAATAGCTAGACCACTTTCACTTTGCAGTTAAGGACTTTCATGGGTATGACCCCAGAAAAGTGTGCAAACAACATTGTGGCAGGATTGGCTTCACTTGGGGGTGTACATAAATGACCACTACAGAGGATGAAAAGGTGAAGAACTAGTACAATGCACTAAGAAAGATACACCCGTGAATTTAAATTGGTTCCCCTCAAGTTCCACCAGCTCAACATGAACTGACACATGAAGCACCACAAGTAGAAACAACTCAAGAAAGTACCGCAGCTTCCAAGAAAAGGATCATGCATGATCCAGTAGCTAAAAAATAGTAGAAAATGGAAATTTGACCCATTGAATAAGGTAACTATTGAAGTTGAACAGGAGAATAGATAATTGGAAGTAAATATGCAACAAGATGAAGAGGAGAAGAGGAAGTAAGATGAATTGCTCAGAAAGAAACAGGAAGAAGAAGAAGAAAGAAGGAGAGTGAAAGAAGAACAGAAAAGGCGGACATAGGAGGATGAAGCAACACAGAAGTTGGAAGAAGAACATATGAATTGGGAAATAGAAAAAGAATTGGAGGAAGATGATGTCATCCAACCCATAGATGATGAACCAGGTTCTTTTGCATAACCTCCTCTTACAGGTGACCATCTCCCATTTGATGAGATGGGAATCACACCTCCACTAGAAGACAGAGTCATGGATGTACGTAATGTTACATTTAATCATCTAAAGAAAGGGGTCGTGCAACAAAAGTGAATATTCTTCCCAAATGATCCTCAAAATATAGCCTTTGTATCCATAGAAAAGGTGATAATTGCAAATAATATGACGAATCCTCAGGCAATCATGGCAGCTAATGTTTATTTTTCTACAGCAGCATAGGATAACTCAAAGTATTTTTTGAATGGGAATGCACGATTGAGGAAAGAGTTGGTTATAGTAAAGTAACAAGCAAAACACCTCATTGTTGAAAACCATCTACTATCTTCCCAAAGCTTCAACACATTGGAATGGCAGTCAACCATACAGGAGGAATTGGGGCTAATAAATGATACCATGGCACAGTTGTATGATGAAATGATACTTTTGCATGGAGTAGTTCCACCCCTAATTGGTATACAAAATAAAGTGCAAGAAGTCCTAAAACTCCTAAAGGTGCCAAACAGAGTTGTTGATCTAATCCAGGAATGGGTTGCCAAATATCCATATGTTCCGTATCAGTTGGTTAGAAAGGATAGGATCGTTGTTGAAGTAGATAGAATACAATTGAGACTTTGTAGTCAAAATTACATTCGTCTCGGAGAACAGTCAACTAAGACTATAGCTTCTTATAGTCGACTACATAATGGTTTGGAGGCCCTAGCACAAAAACACAAGATGCCTTCAGTAGGATCACTTGGAGAGACAAGAGGAAGAGATATCATCCTACAAGAGGTGAAGTAGTACATTGATCAAATCAAAAAAACATCAGAACAAGAAGGCTTGGAGATCACTAAAGACATTATTTAGTAGTATGCCATTGCACCAGACAAAGCTCACATGAAATTGTTATGGTTGTGGAATAGTGTACAATCTAGCTCCAAGTCCATATTGGCAGAAGCATTGAAGGTAAAGATGTCGTTTGCAACAGATTTTCCAGTACGGGTCAAGTCATTCCTACAGAACTCAAAGCATGGCATACATACATTACTAATTAGCTCCATGAAGAAGAAAATGACTAATCTATTTGATAGCATTTTTTTCTTATTAGAAGTTGTGTCTCATATAGCCATCGTTTTGTATGTATTTTGTCTTTCATGATAATTTTAATGTAATGAAGTCCAAGAGACATGTGTGGAATGTAAAACGTCATGAATAGAATGTGAAAGGTTGTATGGAAGGCCATAAGTCATAAAAGTTGAATATTTATGAGGAAACTCAAAAGTCATTGTCATTTGATATAAATAGCTCCTCATAACTCAAGTAAAGGGCTTGGATTCTTAGAGTTTTTCCTTTTCTTCTCTTGTATTACGTAGGAGGTAAATCATTCTTTGGAGAAGCAAGTTGCGGATTCATGTTCCACTACTAGATCTAGTGTTTCACTTATGTAATAGTGTACTTGGAACCTTTCATTAATGATCAAAATATTTTCTAGTGAGCACCTCTTCATGCATATATCATAAATATAGTAAGACTATTCTTGACATGTTTGTAGTATATGTTGGTGTAATACATACTAAGATTAATGAACTATTTTTTTGCTTAGATATGCATATTGTTAAATGAGTGTTTTTATGTTTTTATGATTATTGTTTATCTTTTGAACTAATTTGTAGGTTAATCAACAACTCTTTCACTTCTGCTTGCAGGTATCCCTTAGGATAGTAATATTACTTCCCCAAAATGGAGGCTCATTTCCATTTACCAACTGTGGAAGTTTCCTATGCATTCTACATCTAGTGTCACACAAAGCTTACGTACTTACTACCCCAAAGAGGTGTTGGTGATCACTTTTGTATGTGTTGTAACCAAGGCATTCCTATAAAAACTTTTCAAATGGTGGTCAGACCATATAGTTGGATGGGACTCCTACACCAAATGATGTGAGGTATAATTGGGACCTCACATCAAGGAAATCCCTTGTATGTTGGTGGTATCAAGCACCATCAACAAAACATTACAACCCTTACTACTACCTACTTCTATATGGATGGATGTCTACATGGATTTCATTACAGGGATCCCTAAATTAGGAAACGATTCAATCATCATGGTGGTAGTGGATTGACTCTCCAAATGTGCTCATTTTGTGCCTTAATGCACCCGTTCACTCCAAATTTGGTAGCTCAAGTCTTCATGGATCAAATTTTAAAATTGCATGGCATGCCTACTTCTATTGTATCTGATCGTGATCCCACCTTCACTAACTAATTTTGGGAGGATTTGTTCAAGCTACATGGCATGAAATTCAAAATGAGTACAACATATCACCCCCAAATGGATGGCCAAACTGAAGCAATTAAAAAATGCTTGGAGACCTACCTACAATGCTTTTCTTTTGACAAACAACATCAATGGATGTAGTGGTTACCTTTAGCACAATTGTGGTATAATACTAATTATCATGAAGCAACCAATGTGACATTGTATGAGGGGGTGTATGACCAACTCACACCTTCGCCAACTTCTTATCTTCAAGGATCTTCCAAAGTGAAGGCGGTTGATACATTGCTTTATAACGAGCATCTACTCTCACTCTTGAGAAGGATGATATCCATCAAGTGAAAAACCAAATGAAGCAACAGGTTGACCAACATTGCTCAGAAATGTCTTTTTATGTGGGTGACTAAGTGTTTCTTTGACTCCAGCCTCATAAGCATACATATCTCAAAGAAAATGGCTTCCAAAAATTAGCTCAAAAATTGTATGGACCTTATCAGGTGATTCAGCATATTGCCTCTATCATCTACAAACTGACCTTGCCATCACTTCAAAAATCACTCAGTTTTCCATATCCCTTGCCGCAAGAAATTCGCAGGGCACAATTGAAAGGTACATACCATACTACTTGGATTGGATGAGGAAGGTTCTATTTGGATCTAAATAGAACATGTCCTGGATTCACGGGAATGACATATTCGTGGCCGCACTATCAAGGAAGTCCTTCTCTAGTGGAAAGGCACCTTACCAGAAGATGTGACATGGGAACCAACAACTATTCTCCAAAAACTTTTGTAGCTCCAACCTTGAGGACAAGGCTTCTTTTGAAGTGGGAGGGCATGTTAGGGTCCAACCTTAACCCCTTAATTAATGTAATAATCCTAGGAGGCCTCGTAAGATTCATTATTAGTTAGTTTAATAAATAAATTCCATAAGCATTGTAAGTGGTTGACCCGAATTATAGAAAAGGGACCACAATTAGTTATAACCAACCATAGCTAATAAATAAAGTGGTTAACCTGCATTATGCAAGGGAACATGATTAGTTAGGGTTTTGGGTCTCGGGAAATTATATATTGTCAAAGATAGTAAGGGAAGCCTTATCTTGTGTTGTGTAATTGAGCTTTGCTCTACTAAAAGTTGCCCCCTCGAAGAGGCAATTGAACAATATTACCACATATCTTAATAAAATATTTCCATTGTTATCATCTTATTGTGTTATTTTATGTGGTATCTCTAGCATATTGCACACTTATATTTTCTACAAGTCAATCATACTACACATATTGACTTGTATTATATATTTTTTGAAGTTTTACTCTCGGATTGCAAATATAGTAATGGTTGGTGATCTATGCAAATGATGGTCTTTGTTCTCATTAGATATTGCTTCCACTTCTTAATTTATTCCATTCCTTATCATAGGTAGGGTATTTTAAGATTCCCCCGTGAATTCTTTTGAATGATCACATGTCCTCCTCACATCAAGACTACTCCCATAGCACACCCACTTACATTTGTCTCAACTTTGAAAGGATTCTACAAGTTTGGTAATGTGAGAACTGGTGCTTAACTATTGCTTTATCCACATACCCAATAGGGTAGAACTGATACTTAATGAGCGTTTTGAAAATCCTCTCACTTAGTTATTAGCATATCACTCTCCAACTTAAGTTTCTCCATGTGAGTTTTCCACTTAATGCATGGCCCTCTAATTCTAGTCTAGCAAATGAGATATTTTTCTCTTCCTTGTATGTTGGACATTGAAATATACCTCTAGCTATTAAAACCAATGATTCGACTTTACACATATATCTTACCTTGGTATGGTTTGATATCTAATTTCTCTTCCATTTTAAATAAGTATTGTGTATTGGTAATGACATTGGAACTTGGCTACTCTTTGTTGGTCTTTTTCCTTGGCTCCTTTTCTAGGTCTTCATCTTCTCTAAAATTCCTCTTTGATCTGATATTTGCATTAGAATCTGCAACCTCCCAAAACATTCTAATATTTCTTGCTAAATTTTCCATGAGGAGGGTAATATTGTGACAAATGTCAACTATTTTAGCTTCCAACCTCACAAATCTATCTTTTACTCGATCTCGAGAGTTGTTGTGAAGAGACTCATCTACCATGGCTAGGGTTCTATGAATTTTTCTCCTTAAGCCAATTCTTTGATATTGCAACTTCTCACTAATAATCCAATGAAAGCTACTCTAATACAAATATGATTTATAACCTATTGTGGATATTCCACTAGAATAGTTAGTCACGCGATAACTTATAATATTCTAAAATATTAGACTACAAAAAATAATTATTCCTTATATTCCAGATTGTTATATATGGCTTATAGTTTGAATTTAATATATAATTTAAATACGAAAATGAAACAATAGGCACAAAATAAATACCATCCATAGAAATGAACATAATACTTATCCTAGGAAACCCAACTAGAAGTTGAGGTCTATGCTCTGCTCTGTTTTCTTCAATTATCAAAATGCATATACAAGGGAATGGGCACTCACTATGGAGTTACTTTTTTGACATTGCGGAATGAAAGACTACCATAGAATCCTTCTTCTCTTCTATTATGATCTCAAAATACCACTCCTAGATATTTTTCTTAGCTATGGAACAAGATATAATGCTAAAAAATGGAACCGCATCTCCTCCTCGCAACCCAATATTTAACATAGCTTGATAGCCATCTAAGGGTAAGCTTTTGACTTTATCAGCACTCAATAGTACTAAGGTTTTTTACCTTTTTAAAATATTTCTGGAATTATACACATGGATAGCCCCACATTTACGAGTAATTGGGGTTTAATGGGGCATCCACTTGTACCATGGAAATCAATAAGTTAATTCAACTTGCGAGAGGCATAACTTTCAAATATAAGCTCCAATTCAAGTGATTTTCACACTATTGAAAAGTCCTTAACGTGTATACCAATGTTAAGAGTGTTTCCACAATTTTTAGAGATTGTGGCCCAAAAAATTTCCATTTTATGCCTCAAAATAAATCTTAAAAGGTTTTGGACCCTAATTTTCCATAATGGTACCTACCACTAAAATGGGCTTTGCATGTTAATTCCTCCCATTTTCCCATACATAGAGTACCAATATAGATTAAAATTATATTATGATCTCATCTATATCACTCATAGTTAGTATTAGGTTCAAACTAGGCCAAGGTACCAAACCCTAGAAACAATTCCAACCTACAAGTTCCCATCTCCCTAATATTGCAAAATGCAAGTATGTTTACCCCCTTCTTTGCACCTCAATTGTAGGTTTTAACCCTGTACAGAAATTACCTGCAAATAAATTCTTAAAAAACAAAAAATATACAATAGCGAGAAACACAAACAAATACACAGAGATTTCCCCTGGATCCCAAAACTGAGACTACCATATTGATCTTTGATTATGTTCCTTTCAATGTTATAATACATATATATACATGTTGAAGCATTCATAAACCCCAATCCATTAACCTTGGATTAGAACATAACTATAGTTCCCTTGACTAGATCTAAAAAATACCATGGGCAAAAAACCATCATGCCCCAATCCATGTGCAAAACCCATGCACAAAACCATAGGTAGGTCTGCGCACATAATATAGGGTCCAAAAAAAAATTCACAAGGCACTGCCCCAAACCCCGTATAGGGGGGTTGTCACCCCCCTATGACCCCCCCATGCATGCGACTAGTCATGGAAATAATATAACATGCACCCAACATTCTCCCACTTGTTGTTTTATTTTCCACGGAGAGGGTCACAAGATAGCTTAGTTATTGCTCCAACCCTGCAATTCCCATTGTTTCTCTACACCAAGAAAACTTATCAATGCTCATAGACTTCGTCAATGCATCTACAACATTCTTCCAAGTGTCCACCTTTACCAGCAACACCTTTTTTTCCTCAACCATATCCCTCACAAAGTGATACGGGACATCAATTTGCTTTTCCTTTGAATGATAAGCAGGTTTCTTTGCCAAGAAAATTTCACTTTGGCTGTCATAGTCTATCCTTATAGCTCGTTGTACTAAGCCCATACTTGAACACAATCTCTGCAACCAAACTGCTTCCTTGCTTGCATGAGTGGCTGCCATGTATTCTACCTCTGTGGTTGAAACTGCGCCTCCAAATAGGTTAAACACATACCCTTTTGTAGATATTCTCTAATCCAAATATCTAGCCCAGTTTGCATCAACAAATCCACAGATGTCCAAAAATCTCTCCAATCCTAGTCTTCCTTGGTAGCATAGACCATAATCACTAGTGCCATGAAAATACCTAAAAACTTGCTTCATTGTTTTCCAATGCTCCTTCCATGGTTTTGACATAAACCTTCTCAATACTCCCACTACGTGTGCAATGTATGGTTTAATACAGACCATTTCATAAATCAGGATTGCGTATGGAACACGGGACATGTCCTCTTCCTCTTCTTGTGTCTTGGTACATTGTTCAACAGATAACTTTATACCTACAAGAATAGGAACCTTCACCAGTTTACTATCCTGTATATTAAACCTCTATAGTATTGTCTCGACATACTTCATCCAGTTTAACTAGAGTTTCCTCTTTGCCCGGTCTCATTTAATTTCCATGCGCAAAATATAGTTTGCAGCACCAATATCCTTCATGTCAAATTTGGAGGAAAATTGGGTCTTCAAATTCTGGATAATTTCTTTTTGATTTCCAATCAGCAACATATCATCCAAATACAAGACCAAATAAATAACATGGTCACCAATCAATTTAAAATACACACAATGATCCACTTTTATTCTGGTGAAGCCAAGTCCCTGTATAAATGTATCAAATTTCTGATACCACATCCTTGGGTATTGTTTTAACCCATACAAAGACTTTTTTTAACGTGCATACCAATTCTTTCTTTCCCTTCATTGCAAAGCCTTCAGGTTGCTTCATGTAGATATCTTCTTCACGATCCTCGTTAAGGAATGTTGTCTTCACGTCCATCTGTTCTACCTAAAAATCAAAACTAGCAACAACAGATAAAATTAATCTAATAGAAGCTACCTTGGAAAGAGGAGAAAAAGTGTCACCAAAATCAATTCCCGACACCTAGGAATAACCTTTTTCTACCAACCGAACTTTGTATTTCTCCACCTTGCCTTCTGCGTTCATCTTCTTCTTAAACACCCATTTGATTCCAATGTTATTCCTTCCAGTTGGCAACTCCACCAAAACCCAAGCCTCATTTTGTCCAAATATGCCAGTCAACCATGGCCTCTTTCTGGAGTTTTCCATCCTTTGAATCTACTGCCTCCTTGAAGTTATGGAATCATCATGAGTAATAGATAAAGAAAAAATTTAACAGAAATTAGATGGACTTTACCTTTATGGCTACCTTCTTTCTTGAACTGATCTTCTCACAGCTGGAGTTTGTGGCCCTTCATCTTTTGATTCTTGTTCTCCTGTAGAGTTTGATTCTTCCTCCTTTAGCTCAAACTCTATCTTATCAGGTTTCTTTGGTAGGACTTCATGTTTAGTAAAACCTTTCATCTCTCTAAACATCACATCTCGGTTGTACAAAACCTTCTTTGTTTCTGGGTTCAGAAGCTTATAACCTTTTAAATCCATCTTTATACCCAATAAAGATGCACCTTTCAGATTTACTATCCAACTTGGTTCTTTTCTCCTTTGGAACATGTACATATGCATCACAACCAAATACCCTCAGATGTGAAAGAGAGGGTTTCTTACCAGTCCATACCTCATATGGAGTCTTATCCTCCAATGTTGATGAAGGTGATCTGTTGACCAGGTAACATGTAGTCTCCACCGCCTTTGCCCGGAATTTGTGTACTAACCCGACAACACTGAGCATGCTTCTTGCCTTTTCCATCAACATCATGTTCATTCTTTCTACAACTCCATTTTGTTGAGTTGTGTATGGAGCAGTCTTCTATCGTGATATACCACACTTCTTACAAAACTCTTAAACTTCCTTCTTGTAGAATTTTCCACAATTATCTGTCTTCAACACATTTATCTTCTTCTCTGTCTGGTTTTCCACCATAGCCTTAAATTCTTTAAACTTGTCAAAGACTTCATATTTATTCATGAGGAAATGTATCCATGTATTCCTTGAGAATTCATCTATAAATGATACATAGAAAACATACTTACCCAGTGATGGAACTGACATAGGTCCTGTTAGTGTCGGTCTTGAAAGCCCTCCATCAGTGATCAAAAAAGCTCTTTGCATTTGCATTAGTAGGTGTCTCATCAGTGTCAAATTTTGCATCCCGTTAGGCATGCCATAAACCTGATGGAGGAGCTGGTCTTTGTGCCCCTCTTGGCTTTGCTGGATCAGGTCATATCAGTTATTACAGTTTTTCAAGCTTGTCTTGATGTGTCTTATTGTCAAATTCCTAGGTATAGGGTTTTGGTCATTTGTCTCTGCAAGGTCATGTCTCTGAAAATCCATGAGTACTCAGCAAGCCAGAGGGAGGTTAGTTAACATGGTTCTTCGATATTTTTATCTTGTATAGTCAATTTTTACCTTGGATTTAAAAACTCTGTTTTTAAAGCCCAAGGTCATTTTCTCAGTTTTGTAAATAAATGATGAAATTTCAAAGTTTTCAAAAAGACAAACTGCAATCCTGGTCCCCTTGCCAAGGTCCTTTAGATGATCTACATGCAAAAAGAATCAAGTCAGAGCACTCAAAAAGTCAAATTCAGGATAAAGGAAACCAAAATCAGTGTTTTTTAAAAAAAAAGTGTCAAAAAGGAACCTTATAAAGTGGGTTTATGGATGAAATTTTTTTCAAATGAAGTTTATAAAAGATATGTGACCTCCTTTCACTCTCATTGTGCATTTGAAAGCTTGCAAGAGAGAGTTTGAGAGATTGATAGGCGAAAAGAGCAGAATTGCAGCAATTTCGGGCAGCAGAGTAGCGCGAGACCTTTTGAGAGGCCGGCGCGACCTTCTGGGCGGTGCGAGACCTTTTGAGCACCTCTCCACAGTGAAAACATATAACTGGCGCAACTTTCTGGGAAGTGCGCGACCTTTTGAGCGGACTGCGAGACCTTTTGAGCTGTCTTGCGGCAGACTTCAAAACAATTGCCCAATCTTCCTCCAAGTCATCGAATTGGTTCGAGGTAGGGTCTATTAACCTGTTGGATGCTTGAAATATGAATGATGGGCTTGTGTTCATGTATATTTGCCACCAAAAATGTAAAGAGAAATGGATTTTAGTTATTGCTTGTTCATGTAGGCATAGTGCTAGGGTTGGTGTTTTTTCAAGGTTTTAAACTCCCATTTATTCCCTCCATTGTTTCCCATTAAATTCACAATTGTCATAATATGTCTCTATCTTATCTCATTTGCAAAGAATACTAAGTTTCCCCGTCCCCAATTTCTAAACCCTACCCCTCCCTCAAGTACATTCCTAAAACCCTAATGCCCTCTATGTAATCTAACCTAAACCCTAATGCCCTCCATACAGCAAGGATAAAAATAAACACAGCAAGGATTAAAATATGTTGTGCAAAAAGAGAAAGAGCAATATAATGGCAAAATAATAAAACAAAAAACAGAGAAAAGATTGTTGTGCATAGTCATTACAAAACAGAGAACATATTGCTGTGTATATTCAAAGCAAAAACAAAGACAATGCAGCTGTGTGTATTTATCAAAAGACATATTGCTTTGACTATTCATTACAAAAATAATGTTGCTGTGTCTCCCAAAACCAAACCCTGTTTTCCCTTTTCCCTTCTATCCCCTAATATCCTTGCTTCAATACAACTCTTTTCCTTTTGAAGTTGTCAATGAAATCCCTTTTCTCCTTTTGACAAAAATGTAAATAAAGCCCTCCTTCCCATATGACCAAATGTACATGAATCCCTTTGAAACAACAGAGTTTGCCTCATGATGTACATTAAAGGACAAAAAACTCAAATGAATAATGCTGTCCCATACCCCTGTTGAAAGGTATGTCCTTTCCCTTAGTTACTATCATACATGTTTTCCCTAATAAGAATATTTCTTTGCAAATGATTTCCCAATGATGTAGATGAGATTATATGTTCGACATTTTGTGAATTATCCCTTAAAAATTCCCTATTTTCACATATTTTTCCCATTCCCTATTTAAAAAAAGGTCCCTCCCCTAACATTTCCTTCATGATTTTGTTCCCCTTGAAAACAGCATACAACTCAGCATTTTTGCAGGCAAGGGCAGCAATTTACTTTATCTATTTTCTCCACTTTGCTCAAAAGCATCATGTCAACCACTGAAACCTATGAGCAAGGTGATGACTGGTCTTCTTCCACAGAGGTTGAGGTACAACGGAGGCCTCGTAGGGGTGGAAAAGG
>APFE030729715.1:0-23613 GCA_000404065.3 Pinus taeda
AGCCTTTTCCCTCATATATTACATAAATGAAGTAGAAATTGTTAAAATAGGTTTATATTTGTAATATGTACTTCCTTAATTCTTCAAATTTTATCTTCTAAACTTGATTATATATGATGTCCATATACAGTGGATTTGCCTCCAAGTTTTACAAACCCGGATTGATAATTAAATACTTGTGTTAATTTAGTCAATAAATTAGCTCAACATTTTGGCACCGTTGCCGGGGAGGTAATTATCAGCATAATCAAATAGAAGATAAATAAAAAAAAACTAAAAATTTAGTTAAGATACATTTCTATTAGTTATGTTTCTCTATGCCTAGAAATAGAGATCCTAAAATTAGGTTCCTAAAACAAAACCCCCCAACAAAAACATAAAATCAAAAAATAACTACAAAATCCATTTTCAACAACAAGATCTAAAATATGATGTTAAAGAATAGGTTACAACACTACTCCATTCTTCAACATTCTTTCTCATCAAATATTTATGATCAAATAAATTTTCATGTCCAAAATTTCAATGAAATATATTTTTCAAATTTGGATATGAGTTTACTTCTGATCTTGTATGCACTGTAAATTCTCTTATACTTTAGAGAATGAATTATTTTTATAAAATAGAATAGGATAGAATAGAATAAATAAACAAGTAGAATGAATTCACAATAAGACTTCCATAATAAATTTGTTTCAAACAATTTCTTTAAATCATTGTTCAATATTCATTTGAAATGACTACATGGAAAATGCAGTAAGAACAAGCCTATTTTGGGTAACCATATAGGATCATTTTGAAATCATGTGTTTTTTTTACATATCTCTTGAAATCTAGTTTTGGAATCCATTTTGAAATTCTCAATTTATATTACGAATAAAAATGTGATAAAAATCAAAACTAGGTCTCAAGTGAAATGTTGAGGACAGAGTTAGTACAGCCTATATTTGAGGTGTCTAATGGAAACATTTTTATCTGAAATTCATAGGGAAGATAGCCCTTGGAATCTAGTTTCCAAATCAATTTGAATCACTTCAATCAGGTATCATATGGAAAAATTATTCTTGAAATACTAACTGCTTGTCGAAATATCTGCATGGTGACAATTCTCGGTCTTCACTGTTTATTGGCATATTTGGAATACCAAATAATCTTATTTTCAAAACCTATTTATATGGAAGAAATATATTCAAGTCTAGTTTAAGACACAATTTGAATCATCCCATTTGGAGGTGAAATGAAAAAGTTATGCCACATTTAGTGACTGCATGTCTTCAAAACAGTATAGTAAAACTCTGTCTCCTAGGTCTGTTCATCACCAATTTTGTGATATCAAGCCTAAGAATTTTTAAAACTTGTTTCTACTGGAAATACAAAAATGAATCTACTTTAATTTCCAAGTGGAATCACATTGATCTGATCTTTATCGAAGAAGTTACACTTCCAATAGTGACTGTTGGTCTAGTTAAAAATTAACAAGCAGCTCTATCAAACATGGCACTCCTTATCATTTTTACCATATCATTTTAAATCATTTTGAAAACCTGTTTATACAGGAGGTAGCCATATGAATTCACTTCAACTTAGCTTTGGAATCACTCTAATTCGATATAAAACGAATATTTTGTAAACAAAATACCGCTAAGAGGTATAGGTTGGCCACCATTCCTCAAAGGGGTAAATAAATGCATTATGTTTGTCTATCATATTTGGACTTGTTTTCTAAGCAATGCTTGTAACGATTTAAATGTTTATTGGAAGAAGAGAGACTGTACACCTCTCTTCCTCCATCATCTAATGTTGTATTGCAGGCAAGTGTTATGTTTTTGCAGGTCATAGGACGAATGAAGGAGTGAACTCCATGGATGATTTTATGTTTTTGTTGTGCATCATTCCTAAGGTGCTATAGCAAGGTTGCTATGTGGACAATCCATTAAAGGAGAAACTCGACTGAGTAATTTTGTACAATAAGGGCTTGAAGGATTTAGCCTTAGCCTAGAGACTTTGCACAAGGTTTTGCCCTTGTATTGGGCTTTTTTAGGGAGTAGTAAAGAGCTCTTTTCCCTGTTAAGGGAACCATAGGATCTTATTGAAGGAAAAATAAAAAATTGGTTTTTGCAAATAAATTGGGTGTCCTATGTATAACTGCGGGTGTATTTTTTGTTATTGTTTTTAAAGTTAGACATTTCAGTGTGTTTATGTTTTCGATTGTGTAATTGTCAAAATATAGACCAGACCTGGTGCATGAAATTTTAACATTAAGATTGCAAACCATTCGAGACAAAATATGCGAAGTTTGTTCATTTATATACCATGTAGGAGTGAGTATATCAAAATGGCACCCAATAAAATACATATCAACAAAAAAATACATAATCAATGAGGCTCTAAATGGCCTTTAGAGTCCAAAAATCATGCTACAAGCCATTGGGCCACTAGCCTACTACAAACTGCTAACCAACATGATCACTCATCAAAGTCATTACCACTATTAGAAATGGGAACATCAACATGAGCTACATAAACATCATCTAGCTCAAAGCCTTCAGAGTCCTTATAGATTCCTCAAACTTATAATATAAAAAGTTTAACATCCTAACCAATTATTTTGGTTTGAGTGAAGGGATAATCTCCTCAACGTTATATATGCTAGAAAAAACTTAACATGACTATCCAATTATTTTGGTTTGAGCAAAAGGTACATTTTTGTTAAGGCGGTGGCAAAGGAGTTCAACAATCAACAACATCAAGCTACATAAAGATTTTATGCTCTCGAAATGCCAATCCCATACCCTCATACATGACAGAATTCATTGAAAATGTTACAATCCTAGCAAATCCTAAAATCCCAAAAACTGTTGTGTCTGCTAAATTTTGAGTGGGATATAAAATTCTACTTTCTCCATATGAAGTCCAATAAGGTTGGAACTACTCTCAAACATCCTGAATCAATTAATGGTAATGTCAAAAATTTAACTAAAAGTTGAAAAAACACCGAACATGGGTCCTGGACTCCCCTTGTACGTGTGAGATTTGACATGCCAGTTAAGGCTACTTTGTACCAGTTAGGTACCAAACTAGTTACAGTTGAGTTAGGTTTTCTATTTCGGTTTAGGTTTTAGAAGGGGAAGGGTTGGTTTTATAGCCAACAGGGGTTGTTTTGGGAGGGAAACAACCCCTCACTTCCTCCAAAACCACCTCAAAAACTGCAACTGTGGGTCTTGGATTTCCCTAACGCATGTGAGATCTGACTAGCTGATTAGGGCTTGCTTGCACTGATTAAGTATCAAACCAGTCAGTTTGGTTCCTTGTTTTTAAATAGCTTCCATCAGTAGTTTTCCCATTGGATCTACTACTCCAACTGGGGTTCTCACATTCTTTTGTTCATCTTCTCACTCATCTTGCTGGAATATGGCTTTAATTACTTCTAATCTGTTGGGCTATTCGTCCTCATCGTTTCCATCATTCCATGTAAGTCCAGTGTTCCTCCTAGCTCTTTTTATTTCCCTAGGTTCATTCCCCTACTTATAAGTTATATCACCTCTCTACCTTTAAACTAGAGAAAGAGCCCTGCCTCTCTAAATACTAACTGTTGTTTTCCCCAAAAGTACCCTATAATCACCACTTTAATGCCGACAAAATCAGGGTATTACTGACAAATTTATATTTTAAGCAAAATAAGATCCCTAAATGCCTCAATAGATTCAACCATCGCAGCAGCTCGCAGAGTCTAATGTCATTCTCCTATTTTTCCTCAACATACGTAACCGGGATCTTATTAGCGAACCTGTTGTGCATCATTCCATAATAAATAATTAGAATTGCTTTTACAAATGGGAAATTCAATTTTTGGTGAACCCATCATTTCTCTTTCATTCATAGCAGTCCTACATGACTTCTCTTCACCATCTATTGTCATTATTACATTGGATGTAATAAAAAAATATTATAAATACTATTCATTGCTTGTATGTAGTTCCACAATGTGTGTGTAATATGCTATGTTGCATGAGTTCCCAAACCCGGGGGTGGAGTTCTCGAATCGTCCTGGCTCTCGCCCCTAAGTACCGAATTCGAGTAAGGGTTCTTCTCAGACGAACCCATAAGAACTGAGTTCTTCTATGAAGAACCAGGTTCTCCAAAAAAAAAATCGGGTTCTTTTCCTTTAACGAGTTCTTTGGGTTCTTCGGTTTGGGTTCTTTGGGTTCTTCGAGTTCTTCAGAAAAATTTATATTAAAATTTTAATTTTCAAATAATTTTTTTTATCGAAATTTAAAAATTAATAATATGATATTTATTATTAACAAATGTTAAAAACTTAAAAGTTAAAACCTAAACTTTTTACTAACCCACAACCATCGAATTTCATTTTTGTTTTTGGTTGATCTGTTCCGATTTACCCATTTCACGTGGCTGAGGTGTCTTTGGTTCACATGCATTTTTGGCAGATACACGCAAGAAGAAGGATACAATTGATTGGTGGTGGCTTCATGGTGTTGATGCTCTTGAGTTGCAACAATTTTCCATATGGTTACTTGGATAGGTAGCTTGTTTGGAGTTCCTCATCTTATTCAAAATTTGAAAAATTCTCAATTAAATATAGGAAATTAATTTTAATTTTAAATTTTTTAATTTTCATTTTAGTTTTAGTTTCTATTTTTAAAACTTTAATTAATTTAATGGTCTTCCCCTAATATTTCAGGTAGCTAGTTCTTCATCTTGTGAGAGGAATTGGAGTACTTATGCCTTTATTCATTCAATAAAGAGAAATAGGTTGGGCTCAAAGAAGGCAGAGAACTTAGTGTACATTCATAGCACACTTTGTCTCATATCTTGAGAAGACCCAGGGTACAAGGAGGGTCCTTTCAAGAGATGAGACCAACACATAGATGATGCTATGTGTGTGGAAGAGGAGATACAACCAAATGGCCTTACTCAGCTACCTCCAATTGCTATGGATGAGTAAGAGCCTCAAGATGAGAGTGATTCCTACCTGGAGAGCATGCTAGCTGAAGATCTAAGTGATGTTGGTGACATGGAGGTTGATGACATGGCTTGAGGAAGCCATTGTTCATTAGGCTTTAGCTATTTTTATTTTAGTATTTTAAAATTTCCTAGTTCGTGTTTGGAGATGCCTCAAGGCAAATTTTGAATGTAGTATGACAATGGACATATATCATGATTCATTATTCTTATTAATATGCAAATATTGAACAATTTTATGGTGATAAATTTTGAAATTTCAATGTGAATGTTGAATGTTCAATGAAGTGCATGTTTAAATGATTAAAGTTTTCTTGTTTAAAGTTGAAAAATATACAAATTCAAATTTCATATATATTATTAATTATAATTTATAAAATTTAATTATTATTATATACCCGATGAACCCATGTATCCTATTTCAAAAAATGTCGTCCCCGTCCCCGAACCCACGTTTCCTGGCGACATAGGTGAAAACATTCACAATGTTTTAAACATGAAGAAACATTGATAGAAAGATGTTCTCAGTTTTATTATACCTACCGCAAGCATGGGATAATGCATTCAATTTTCTCTTTGACTGGGTATTAGTTTGTCTTTGACTAAAAATTTGTGATGTTTATCCATAGTTTAACATTATGAATTCACTTTTTATTTTTTTAATTAATTTATTTGTAAGGTGATTGGTTGACGTCTTATTACGAGTTCTTTAGTAACTTCCATTTCTATTAGTTACTATTTTTTTTTTGTTTTTTGTTTTATTTCCTTATTAATTAACATTTTGATTTATTCTTTTTTTTTCAATTATTTCTATTTTCATGAATTGTAATTTTTTCACAATATTTTGAATTTAAGGTGACTTATTATTATATTTAAAATTATACTTTAATTAAAATTTAATAAAACAATATATATTAAACAAGGTACATAGTAGCTAGTCTTTTCTGCTTAGCTTAAATATAGCTTAATTAAACTTAAAAACAAAAAAAGACATAAAAAAATTATTTATGTAATTTTTTTTTTATTAATATAAAATCATGCACTAATTTACAAAAAAAGAAAAAAGAAAAAGACATAAAAACTTCATCACAAAAATAAAACAACTAATAAAATATTGTATTGTTGAATGTCATCACAAAAAGTAAGAAATTTGATTAATTAATATTGTTTATATTAACAATTATACACTTTAAATATGTCTGCAAGGGGTAGCTCAAGTGGCAATGGCCATGGAAATGAAGTCTCACCAAACCAGAGATCTTGGGCTCGATTCTTGTGCTACCCTCCCGGGAAATGGGGTGAATAACAGACATGTAAAAACTCAAAAATGAAAAGGTCCTACCTAAGCTTAAAAAAAAAAAATTATACACTTTAAATATATTATTTATATATATTTTATGTGTTTTTATTTTTTGTTGATATATTATAATTTTTTACCAACTAAATTTCTTAAATTATGTTTTTTAATTATGATTAAAATCATCTTAAATTGAAATATGGAGAAAAACATAAAAAGCCATGAAAATGGAAATAATAGAAAAAATGAAAAAAAAATGTACATAAAAAGGCAATAAAATTAAAATTTAAAAATTAGTAACTATTAGAAATGGAAGTTATTAAACAACCCATAATAAGACTTCAACCAATCATTTTACAAATAAATAAATTTAAATAATAATAATAAATAACAAAAATTGAATTTCCAATGTTAAACTATGTATAAACAACATAATTTTTTTTGTTAAAGACAAACTAATACATGGTCAAAGCAAAACTAATAGTAACACACACATGTTAATATAAATAATATTAGTTAATTACAATCCTTAATTTTCAGTGATGATACTACAATATTTTATTAGTTGTTTTATTTTTGTGATGAAATCTTTGTCTTTTTTATTTTCTTGTTTAATTAAACTATATTTAAATTATACACCAAGTATACACTATTATATAACCCTTCTTCAAATATGATGAATGACTCAAATATAATAAATGATTACACATAACTGACACCATTTATTTGAACACAGAGAAAATTATTCATGATGCAATACATAAATTAGGAAACCATCGATTTGTTTGCCCATAATCCACAACTCCCATCATAGACATCACTTTTTACTGAATGGATTTATGAATAGGTTGTTGGTGCAAAGCTATTTGTTTTATCTTTGGATGAATTGGAAACTCAATAAAAACAACATTTATTGCACCAACTATTACAATTTCTATAAATCTTTCATACCAGTTGACCTCTTTGCTCCTTTTCACATGTAATTTTTTGATTGTTTGTCTAGCACATTCATTTACAAGGAAAATGTGGCTCGTGAAGTGTTAATGATGGATGACTTGCCAATCAAATGAATAATGAACTACATGGTATTCATCAGCCCTCAAGATATATTACATAATAGAAAATACCATTGATTGGAGCTTGTGGGTTTTATTTTTCATGCAATGAAAACACATAAACTGTAGCTTAGTTCAACTTCACCATTTTCTTCTTTTTAGCTAATTTGTCCAAACCTTTCACCGTTGCCAATGTACTTATAATTTTTGGAAGTGATGTGTCTAGATTATGTTTTGTATTATTGAAAATAATATAGAAGAAAGTTTTTAGAATTAATTACAACAAGTCTTTCAGATTAATCACATTGTTAGGATTTGGTTGATGTTTCAAACTAACTAATGTGGCTCATCTTCAGGACAAGGTGAGAAATCCATCGATCAGAAGGAATAAATAGTAAAGATGCAACGTTGCCCAGAGGTAGCCGTTAAAAACTCGCTGTTGGTGAATTAGTTAATAGGTAATGAAAATAACTATTTGGGAATTAGCAGTAAGGAGTTATTTTATTAAAATATTCTATATTTAGCTAAAAATAACTATTAAAGAATAATTAAATATACAAATATCTGTATTTCCGACAAACTTCTATCGATTTAGTAAATATTATTTTATTAATAATATATATTCATCTTATTGTTAAAAGTTGATTTATTAGAAAACTAGCGTCTATGAATTTAAAATATTTAATCCCAATATAATTCAATAATTATTAATTTATTAATAATATCAAAGTATAATGCAATTTGACAACGTGAAATCATTCCAAAACCACCTTAATTATAAACAAACAAAATGTGGAGGGGTTACTTGGATGTGGTAAGCGGTATAATGTTGCGGAGTTCTGCATTTTACCCAGCACTACCACCTCATGAAAAATGGTTTTGATAAAACCAAAAATTGTGGACCCTCAATTTTGTTTAAACTTCGAATTGGAAAGGGGGCGTGTTATTGGATTCCATCCATCGATTCATGCTAATCACAATCTGATGGTGTCATATCATTGCTGGATTTCAATATTCCTTCATGCATGTTCAATCATAATATTATTGTTTTGGTTTTCCATAGGAATTTATCCCACATGCACATCACACTTTATATCCTCACTGTCTATATGTGGTGATGGAGGAGGATTTTCTTGACACGTGGAGGGCAAAAGGTTATTTGTTGCCTTCATCCTTAGGGAACTTGCTTGACTTGACTCATGGTATTGTCTAACTCAGATTAGATGAAGGTTTGGTCGAAATAATGAATTATGACATTTAATATCTACGAATAAATATTGAAACTAGTGTGTATTAATATTGTTTGTAGTGTGGTGGTTCTTTGTGGTCTCGGTGGTGTGTGTATTAATATTGTTTGTAGTGTGGTGGTTCTTTGTGGTCTCGGTGGTTTGTTATTGTTTGTACCAATGGTTTTGTTTGGTTTGTTATTGTTTGTACCAATGGTTTTGTTTGGTTTGTGTATGACATTTAATATCTACGAATAAATATTGAAACTAGTGTGTATTAATATTGTTTGTAGTGTGGTGGTTCTTTGTGGTCTCGGTGGTTTGTTATTGTTTGTACCAATGGTTTTGTTTGTAATGTGGTGGTTTGTTATTGTTTGTACCAATGGTTTTGTTTGTAATGTGGTGGTTCTTTGTGGTCTCGGTGGTTTGTTATTGTTTGTAGTGTGGTGGTTCTTTGGTTTGTTATTGTTTGTAGTGTGGTGGTTCTTTGTGGTCTCGGTGGTTTGTCATTGTTTGTAGTGTGGTGGTTCTTTGTGGTCTCGGTGGTTTGTTATTGTTTGTAGTGTGGTGGTTCTTTGTGGTCTCAGTGGTTTGTTATTAATGTTGATCATTATTTGCGGTGTGGGTGGTCCGTTGAATAATCTGCGGTTTTGGTGGTTCGTTGAATCTCCACGCTTAATATATGTTTTGGTGGTTCGTTCAATCTCCATACTTAATATATTCCAACAGATCCAATCCAGTCTATAGGTTGGGGTTCGATCCAATCTGGGGCACGTGTGGTCTTGTTGAGGTTTCGAAAATTGTTGCATCAATATCGGGGAAAACCACCCGGTCCAGACCTTAAAGGTAGTTCCTTTTCCATTTGGTGTGGTGGCTCCGATTGGATATAATAGGACTAGTTTCCTAATGAGTTATAAATGGGATGGATAAGTAATTGATTTTCTAATGTCTAATGGTAATAATGGATGATTTATTCTAAAATGCAACAATATAAATAACTAATCTATCCCGGGAAGTCTTTCCTTTTAGTGTAATTCTTGATGATTCTTATTGACAAGTAGGCATATAGATGACTCTACTTATAAACAAAAACATTTATTCATATGATAATAACTTTGTTCAAGTAGTTGAACAAAGTAATAATTAAAACATTATTACACTATTCTTTATATATCATTGACATAAATATGAATGAAAAATAACAACTCTTAAACATTCAATAGTGATAAGCCAAAGAATTGTTGTGAAAGCACATACATATATCAATAATAGCAAAATAAATGAATGTTGATCCACATAATAGCATGAAGCAAAAACATAGATAGTAGTACCATATGTGTTTGAGTCTTCTCTAATATAAATCGCATTTAGATCCGGCCTTTCAACTTGGAAATACTTTTACAAGAAGAAATAGTGCATATCACATAAAAGTACTCTTCATTAAAACTCAGAATTTAGGTCCATTTTTTATAAAAAAATGTATATATTGGAAGCGCATTAATGCAACTTCCGATCCAAGTCTTACTACAAAATTTGAGGACCCTTTCTAAAAATATGAAAGGGTCT
This sequence comes from Pinus taeda, assembly GCA_000404065.3. NCBI lineage: Eukaryota > Viridiplantae > Streptophyta > Pinopsida > Pinales > Pinaceae > Pinus > Pinus taeda. The sequence goes on from APFE030729715.1 coordinate 10,128, forward strand.
ATAAATACTATCTAAACTAACTAACTATGAAATAAAAATGCTGTGTGCTGGTATAACCAAATCACAAATATATGAAAATCTCCCCGAAATAGGCATGCTTGCAGTTGGTAAGAATGCTTCATTGTTTCGGCTAACTATCTTGTGGCTTGAGTTGGCATATGGCGAGCATCAGTTGTAGTTCTGGAGGATGACTCATGCATGAATGTCATTGGGCAGTATATGTGGCATCAGTAATTTCGTGATCATGTAACCGATTCCATTAGTGAGGCATTTTATCGTTGTTCGTTGACTATATGGTTTAAAAATGAAGAACTAAAAGGCTTCTTGTGTTAAAGTTTGAATGCCTGCGATTAATCTTTCCCTTTTCTCCAGCTCTTGTTTCCATGTCTGTTCTAATGCTTTCACGGATGGCAGTTTGCCTAGAGAACATTATGAAATTAAATTTGACAAATAAAGAGTATCATTAATTAACTCAATCAGATTACTAGTCGTTGATCTGCATCTTGATGTTTCCCTTTCTGCCTTCATCAGTTGAGATTTCCATTCAAGGAACAGGATTTCCTTATGCGATTTAGAATTTGGGGTAGATTTGCAGCTTATCCTTCCTTGGTTTCTTGCCAAGAGAGAAACTTTGTTAATTTCTCATCTGCTTGCTCCAATTTCTGTCTCACATCAACTGACTTATCAATCATAGATGATGAAATTTCACATAGGGGAAGAGCGAGAGAGATATTATGACATAATAAGCTCAACTGATTAGATAGTGCTTTAGTAATTTGGAGAGCCTCTGATTTGAATTCTCCCACTTGGGGATATCCTTTGAACCTTTCTATTTGCAGTGACAGTTGAGCGATCTGTTCTTCTTTTGATTTGCTCAACTGTTCATTTAATAATCGCAACTTGCTCAATGATTGAGATAGTTCCTGTTGCTTCTGAATTCCATGTTGATCAATCCTCTATTTTTCTTTGAGCAATTGCTCGTTTAATTGATCATTTGATTGTTTTTAGGCTGCTAACTACTGTTCTAACTGCTCTATCCTCTGCTACTTCTCTTGTACCTATGTCTCTAACAAGATAATTGCTTGATCTTTTTCCTTGAGTAAATTGTTGACTTTCGATGCCTTGTCCATAATAGTTGTTGTGTATGCTGCAGCATACTGAGTGAGTTTAGTAAGATCTTCGGAAGGATTAACTTCTTCTTTCCATACCACATTAGTTATCTCCATTTGTGAAGGTAAAAGAGAAGATTGATCAAGTTTTTCTTTTTCCTTTATCGCTTTATTACAGCCCTATGCTTAGGGCTGTAGAAGACATCCAAGGGTGGTATTTCTTCTACATGCAGAACAATTTCATCGGATGGATTTTCTGGAATTATTTCTACATCCTTTTGAGTCATGGGTGGGCTGCTAGTTCCTTCAATCGGAACTGTATTAGTTGTTGTCTTTTGACTAGTTGTCACCTCAGGTGTGCTAAATCCTTGTAGACTCTCAGTATTACTGATGATTGAGTCAAATTGTTGCCATTCTTTAAGCAGTTTGGGATCAATATGAATGTCTGAATCAATGAGTTCACTACTTTTCCCTCGTTCCTACTCCTGCTCTGGTGATTTTTCTTTCTCAGGAACTTTTTCCAATGCAGGAGTTTTATCGGCAGCTTCCTGTTCAGTTTCACTTGGATGGACTGTCAGGGTTGTAGCTAATAGGTCCAAAGGCAGAGTTTGTAACCTCTGGTCTTTGAGGATATTGAATGTTTCTAACCCTTCATCTTCATATTTCATCCTGCCCAATCCTTTAACCTAAAATAATGATTCAGCTGAAGTAAATAAATCATCGAAGTTATCCGCTTCATGATCGAATTTGGCAAGTATGGCTTGAGATGTGACGTTATAAGCAACTTTTCTTGGATCATATTGCCTGTTCGGGATTGTGGCAAGATTCAGCATTTGAATCTTTTCTGTCTCTTTCTCTGCATGCTTGTAGTCATGTAAAGTGAAAATGCCACATCGCAAGGGAAATATAGGCCACATGTGTTTCTTTGAATCCCTAAGGGTTCTGGATGTTCCTTCCACTGTTATCTGATAAGCCAATTCCCGAGCTAACAATTTATCAGGAACATACAGGGGGAGAACATGGGGTTTAGTGAGGCTACCAAAAATCCTTACATATGTAAATTTCTCCTCCCCGAACCAATTACCTATTGTTGTCAAGTCAGTCTCTACTTCCTGGGATATCCTGGGAGTAGGCTTATTAAAAATAGAATAATATATAGGTAAAATAAAACCATTGCAAATTCTATACAAGTGATTTTTGTAGTGTGCCTTCCACAATTTCTTATGATAAATATGAATTGGGTTCGGATCTTGTGAAGTCCACTTCCATCCGCATATCAGATATTCAGAATTAAAGCAAATAGTATCCATAATATATGCACCATAGTAGAAAGGGGGAATGGTCCAGGAAGTTTTATATGCATTTGTTCTGTACTCTAATATTGTTGTGGCTAGTCTATCAGACAAAATATTTGCCAAATACATAACATAACCATTGATTGCAGCTTCCACTAGGGGGGCCATCTCTATTGTGAATTTGGCAGAATCATGTTGTCCCCATAATCTACACATCATAGCTCTAGCATAGCAATAAGGGGAAGCTAATGAGTCAACAAAGTACTTACCCAATGACTCGCGCTTGTGTTTCTCTGGGAAATGCCTCCATTGCTTTATCAGGGTTGACTCCGAGTCGTTTTCCCTTGCAAACGCTTCTAGGAATGCCTTGTTGTATCGCTTCTCGAGTGGTGGCAAATGATACATTTGCCTGAGATCTTCAGGCTTGAATGAGCCTAATATCATTCCATCTACCGTGGAAAATGTTCTATCTGAAACTGGAATTTTCTCTACTACCCATCTTACCACATCAGTATATGGCAGGATTTTAGCTCGCGTTGCTACCCTGTGAAGATAAGAACAAGCCAATTCTTTAAGAGTTCCCTCTGATTTGTTGGTTGAATCAGCTGTGGCTTCCTCTGATAATTCTTCAAGCTCCTCTACTTCTATCAGATTATAAATGCTTTCCCAGCTAGTATTTCCCAGACCAAGACACGTTGTATCTGAGATTAATCCTTTCTTGCTTGGTTTAGGTTCTTTGGCTACGGGAGTTGCTGTGGACTTCTTTGATTTCTTCCCCTTTTTCTCTAGATTTTTGGGTTCAGAGGGATTCTGCACAAATAGTTGCAAATTGTAATACAGAGATAGTGCTACTGCAAGCCAATATGACAAATGAATAGAATTACGTTGATTGGCATATGATAAATGAAATACAGTTAAGGATTACCACCGATAAAATATTTTAAAGGATCTATCCTTAACTGTAATATTAAATAGTTGTCTGAACTGCCAATGGTGGTAAATAATACTATAAATGTCCATCTCTTTGATCGTGTACCGAATTATTATTTCAAGCGTGCTTTAGATTTCATGGATCGGCGATCAGCAATAAATCGCAAATTGGCAATCGGGAGTATCAAAGGGAAGGGCTTTAGCACTTGCAATGAATATCTCTGTTTTCCAAAAGGTAATATTATAATATAATGGAGAGAGGTATCATGCATGCAAACCATTTTTCCATGTATATTTACCTCTTTTGAGATGTGCGCCCAATTAATTGATCGTAGTTGGGATTTGGATTATGCTTTATCCCTTTGTCATATGACTCCGTCGATTGCCGATTGCGATTTGCTTTATCGCATTAGGAGATTTGATTAGGCATTTATGTATTTCCCCTTATCATTGACATGGCCGATTGCCGATTGCGATTACTTTTCGGATCGAAGGAGTTGAGGAGGCTTTGTTTTGTGCACCTTTGGCATTTGATTTCCCTGATTGCCGATTGAGATTACTTTTTGGATCGGGGAATTAGGTGAGGTCTTGTTTTTATGTGTGTCCCCTTTATTATTGCGATATGTGATCTCCAATCGCTTTATCGCAAATATGGAATTATTTACAATATTTCTTTTTTTTTTAAAGGAACACTTTGTTTTCTATCAAAAGGCTTTATAAAATGATTTATTCACATCGGGCCTTTTAATAAGGATTTTTCTTGTGATGAGGTAAATACCATTTCATTCACACATCTAACTAAGTTTATTTAAAAGGGACCCATTTCATATTAAGATTTTGTAATTTTTTTTATAGAAATGGGGGGTTGTTGTACAGCACAACACCTCCTTGACCTTATATCTAGATATAATGAAGTTTTATGCTTTGTATAACAAACATGGGCTCCTTTTAAGGTCCTTATTGTTTGTTTTTGGCACATTCTATAAGTAATAGAAATGGTTCCAATCACTGCACTCAATAGTAGGAATAAGAAAGTGGAAGTGAGTTGGCTAATAATATTGCCCGCCGGGTGTAGTTTAGTTGGTGATTGTCATGATATGAAATATCATGTAAACTAAGAGATTCAAGGTTCAAATCCCTTAGAAGTAACCCAGTCTACAGACAGGAGGACAAGTTGTAGGCCCTAGAGGTATAGTGGTAGTGATCGAAATCAACCCCATGGCACACAAGTACGAGCCTAACCCAATTGTCAATTCCTCAAGTTACAAAAACATATTTAAAATAAATAAAAATCATTCCAATCTAAGGAAAATCTTCAATAATTGTCCTTAACATGATTTTTATTTTGCAATATACCAACCACAAACAAAAGAAATCACTTCTTGGCTTAACTTCTAAATCCCATAGCTCCCCTTTTAGTCAACAAATAAAGTAAAATAAAAATCTGTATAGCTTACCCTAATCCTTATGATTAATACATCCATTCATCATTTATAAACAATTATGAACCATTATATCTACATAAAAAGACTAAGAATCATATGAAGGTGATACCACATAAGAATAATGGAGACAATTAAGGAGGGGACAAGAAGGATGGGTGAAAGAAAGAAGGGAGAAGAAAAAGGAAGGCGGTGACGGTGGTGGAGAAAAAAATGAGGGAAGGATGATAAGAAGGGTGGTGATGAATCCAAAGGTGATAAGAAGACAAGAAAGGTGAACACAAGAAAAATAATTTCCATATTCTTATATTTGTCATTAATTACGTTCTCAAAGTTTTATTAACCCACCAAAATAAAAAAAAGATGATAGGAAATATTATTTAGCATCAAGCTAGGCTAGGTCATAGGGGCTTCACTAGGGGTGAAATACCATACCACGTAGGTTCATATTGGGCGATGTATACTAAGAAAAAAATGACATAATATATTGGGGATATATATGGGGTAAAGGGTTTTTATATTGGTAGGTATAAAATATGGAGCTGAAAGTTAATGAAAAAAATATAAAGGGTTGTAGAAAATGTTAATGAAAAATGGATACATACAATATCTAGTGAATGTAGGGGTTTTTTTAAATTGGGAAGGTGTATTAGGTTCGTATTGGTAGGGGGTTAAATAACGTGATTTTTAGAGGTATTTTCCAATATGTAGTCAAATTAAGGGTATTGTTTAATATTCCACGAACGCATGTAATATATCATAGGTTCATTGAATGAAGCCCCTATGGGATAGGTGGCATATTGAAACACCAAGTACTTTATAGCAACTTGAATGGTGATATTTTCTCTTCATTGTAGTGTATTAGCCTAAACCTTCGAGAGGAGGGATGGGTTTCAAGGAAGATGTATGTTTTCCTACATAAATAAATATATATTTATATTCTCTTGTTCTATATTATTCCCTTCACAATTAGCTTATGATTCTTCACATCATGATATATTGTTCCCTTCATAGTGACCTTATAATTTCTCACATAAGGTTATGCATACTTCACTCTTGTCAATAATGAATTAGAACTCCCTAAAAGAATGGCGTTGGTAGTGTGTGTAAATATAATAATAATTTCATAATGTATAATTTTATTATTGAATATGATATTACAATGATATCACACACTAATAAAATATTATATATTTATAACTAAGGTGGTAACTTAATGCAACATGATGCAAACATAACGCATATAAGGAATGATCATTTATAGTAATGTGCAAATGATGCAAAGATGACACACATTGATGACACCATGATGTTAAGACAAGAGGGGTAAATAACATTGTTTTTATTTTTTTTAGTATCATTCATACAACAAAAAAGTGACATAAAATTGCACCTCAAAAACCTAATACATGCTAGCAAATAAAAAGGACTAAAAATGAAAATGTGTTATGGTGATGTTATAACCTTATTGTAATAATGGAAGTAGATGTTTCTCGTGTTAATATTTTCCTTGGTAGTCTATGCCAAGGTAACTCTTGGTTCACTTTTCCTATTTTTTGGTTGGTTTTTAGCATGAAGTGTAAATTTCAACGTCTTGTCAATATTGTTCCTACCTCATGATAGTTAAGCGAGCATCCTTTTCTTTCCTCTAGTAAATCATCCCATATTGACCTGAACGCATTTTATATATTAAGGGTTGATCTGAAGGTTGAGTCAAGTGGTGTCCATTTACCTCATCAGTTACCTTCCTCACATTCAATATTGTTTTACATCATTGTTTTTTGATTCAATCATTCCTTGTGGCATCTTCAACTCCGTTATTCATGATTGCCAATATCTTTTAGAATAGAGAAAAATGAGTCAATGTTTGAAGAAACTTTCTTAAGGAAGTGAAGAGCACCCTCCTTCCTTTTTAAAGAAGTCATACTCCTCTATGTGAAGGATATATTAAGTGTAATCAGAGAAATGCTAACATTGAAACAACTAACATTGTTTTTTCATTAATTTAAATAAGTTATTTAATACTTAAGAAATAGACTAAATAATTTCGAACCATTTGTAAAATAGAAATAAAAAAATTATATTTAAAGATTAAATTTCTCAAACAAAAATACTTTTCTCTCTAAAATATAATGTAAGCAAATAAAACAATCACAATTTATAGGAAATATATAAACATAAAATAATAGGATTTATGGTAGAGAACATTGTCTTATTGAGCTGAGAGGCTCATTCTACATCCTAGTATAATGTGTAACCTTGTCTGTCCATCATCAAAGTTGAAATTTTGCTCATATCGGCCCAAAAAAAATTAAAAAATAGATAACTATACAAAATAGTTAAATAATATTACTTCATAAAAAAATTTACACTTGCTCTCACCTCATGTTAAATTTGTATTTAAAATGAATCTATACTAATTAATTACAAAAGTTTAAACATAACTATATTTTCTAAATTTCACTCAAAAATTACCAAAATAAAACCATACACACAATAACTAATAACTGGTCTTCAAATATTTTTTTAATTTTTTGATATATTTCAATATCAAAAATCATAATTCGTACGATACTCACACAATTCCTATGATAATAATTAAATGTATTCATTCTCTTGCATTAAGATGAGGCTACATCAAACTTGGAAATATGGTAAAAATCCTAGACTCAAAAATAAAGAAAGGCTCCATCACTAGAGGAAGCTATCATAGTTCTAAAACATATGAATACCATATTGAAAGAGACATGGCTAGTAGAACATAGGAAGGGGGGTGAACCCAAAGTCTTGCTTACAAAGGGTATGTTGTGAACCCCTCTTTTGTTATTCCAATATTCTTTCTTGTGTTGTTCAAAGATTTTTTTTATAATAGTTCCGTGTGAAAACATGATTCCCTTCACCTCCCTACCTTACCAAAAAAAATTCATGAAGATTTGGTGGCAATAATGACCGATTGGTCCACAAGTGGGTCCACAATAATCTCGTGCATGATCTTCAAAGCGATCAATTCACAGGAGGTAACACGTGACGTGGACATTATATTTGCATAAAGAGTTATTTTCCACATTATTGACCACAAAGTTTATCAACCATCTATTCACCTCCACATCAAAATATTTGATAGTGGGTAAAGCCATTAAATTATGTCTCTAAAGTATTCTTTTTTCTCAGCTAGAACAATGTGTAATTCCTCTTTGTGGTTAGTGTATCATCTTGAATTACGGTAGGGCCCTTAAATTTATTCACAACTTCAAAAGCTTTGAAAGACACTTGAGGCTTTTTGTGTTTTTGACCATCAAAGGATATTATTAGGTTTTTTAAAGAGACTCTTACCTTTATTTTACCAACCCCTACTTATCTTCTTATCTTAGTCCCCTACTTATCTTCTTATCTTAGTTATTTGAAAGGATATTGTCTTTTTCTCTCATGTGAATATTTGTGAAATTCATTTTATTAATTAAAATTATCAAAGTAACTCCATCTCTATTATTTATTTATTTGAGACTAAAGATTTCTTTGATAATAACATAAGTTTGATTTACAGTTTTTCACAAGTATAGGATCAAGGTTATTATATCTATCACATTGTTTGAAACATTCTTTATTATACTAATTAATAGTCCTTGAACTACTTTTACTTTACTTAGTTTCTTAGTGTGATCATATTTAGTGTATAGAATGACAAAGTTTCAACAAATAAAGGCTTAATGTCTAATATTGTTTCCAATTCTACTACCATGTTCCTTATTTATTTTCATTCCTTTTCATTTTCTCCAATTACATGTTCTTACAATTAAGCAATGGCTTTATGCATTTTCAAAGTATTAGAAACTTTGATATCCTGAACATCAAAATGGAACAACCTTTTTTCAATTACTTTTTCTCCCTTAATCCTAACTTTAGACATCAACAATTTATACCACTTTACCAACACTAGAATGATGCTTAGTAATAGAAATATATCTAAAGGTAGGAATATGTGTTGCATCATTTTATTTTCTTCTAGCTTAGTTTTGATTATGTGGGCCACATCCCTAAAAATATGCTCAACCACAACATCACAAATTTCGGTGTCATTAGTAGGATTAACGTATTGTTTATCATGTCCTCCAAACAATGATTGTTCCTCATTGTTTATAGACCTTTTCATCTTAGAAGCAACAAGGGTTGCATGATCCTTTTATTTTGAAAATTTCTTAGGAGGACCCCCCATCACCACTAGCAACAATATTATTTGTTTTCCTTTTCTTCTACCGCTATATGAGATAGACATTGTCCTTTAAGTTCATATTAAATTATTTCTAATGGAGTTTTTGTTATTTCCTTCTCATAGTCAAAATAATTTTACCAATTTGATTACACTATTGGTTGGTTTCCATATACTGCACATTATCCTTCATGATTTCTGTTCATCTTCTCTTGATACATGTACAATTTTCTTCCTTGAAGTTGCACTCTTCACTATTAGGAAATTTCTTTCCTCGAATGTGAGTGAATACAACCCCCTCCCCACAACCATTTGTTTTACCTCCTTAACAAAGATATATTGTATTTTATACAATTGATAGTAGTATTTATGTTTCCAAATAGTGGGTTCCATAATGAAGTGGGTGTTTTGTAACTAAGGTGTGTCAAAATTGCCCACATAGAAGTTGTGTAAACTAGGTAACAAACAAAATGTAAATACAAGGAAAATTACAAGACTCAAGCAAGTCATTCTTAAATTATCATATGAAATAAACAAGATAGAACTAAAGAAACTAACATCAAATATTTAGAACATATGATGAAGTAAAATAATAAAGAGTATTTTATTATGACAATAGAAAGAGGACTTACAATCAACACTTTGATGATGGATTGATGTAGCTATATAGGCTCAAAAACCACCTTTACTAACGAGATATTTTTCTCCTCGTGTGCTCTAACTCTAAACATGATGGTAGTGGAATTCTTGATGGTATAGAAATGATGGCTAAGGTGCAAGATCTATGTTGTGGAATTTTGGCAACATAATCTAACTATGGATTATGGCTTAATGAATTAATTTATAGGTGAAATGGTAGATCTTATTTTGGAGCCAGCTTTAATGTGAAAAATCTTAATACACTATTTTAGTAACATGATGAGGGTGATTAATGATGAGAATATCAAACCCTATAATTAGTAATAATGACTTGATAAAGTCCATACTTACCCACTATGTCATTTTGATAGGTGCATAGACATTAATTACTTGTCGAAATTAATGGATTATTATTATTATTATTATTAGTTTGATATAATGGTATTTAATGGATTTGTTTTGTGTGTTTTGGACATAGAAAAAGAGGCAAATATCATGCTATGAATTTTTGGTTAAGTTTTAGTTTGACTTAGGTCATTATGACATTATTTAGGTTAGATGATAATGGAAATAAGGGTTAAAGCTACCATAGTGATGATTTTTTAATGAAAATGCACAAAACATGATAGGTGAGTAAAATTAGGTTGATAACAAATAAACACACAAGATTGACATTTGGTTCTATACCAACCTTAACATGTGAATTCTTAATAATCTTATAGAAAATCAAAGAAATATTATGATAACAAGACATGTATAACTTCATGGTCCTCTGCACTCAATCAAATGGTGTGAAATCTCATTTGAAGCCATTTCAATGCAATCAAAGTTTTTTTTTGTTGTAAGTAATGTAAATGACAAATATTACATACCTACACATAAAGGTAGTGGAGTCATGTCCAACAAGTCGAGTGCATAACCATGCCATCTCTTGGTAGGGTTTAACCAACTCCATAATATCCACTTAGTACAACTTCACAAATTCAACTTTTGATTGAACCATCCATATGTTTAAAATAAAAAATACACTAGAGCATCTAAGGATGAAGTAATATTAGATGTTTTGAAAATCCTTGTGGGATTTGCAAACTTCAACATTCTTTTGAAAATATAAAGGGTGACAAATATTCATAGTTTTCATGCTTTATCCAATCTTGTCACTCTATATTTGGAGTTAAACTTCTTTGCAAATTAGTTTATAACTTTATGCAAGTCATAAAACTCTAATACACACCTTACATTTACTAATCTGAAGGTCTAGATTATGTTCATTTTGCAATCTTCCTCAGATTCTCTAAATACCACATATACACAATATAGAAGTTCAAATATTTGTAACTTTGGGCCAACAAATTCAAAGTATTTCCATCAAATTATGCCATGTGCTCTTCAGTGGCATCTCTCAGTTATACTTTAATGACACAAATAGTATTATATTATGCAAATCCTCAAAGTATTTTACATGCAACAATATCACTATCAAACTCGCAAGTGAAATAGAAAGGTGGTGTAATTAAATTACCATTTATTGCTTTGTACCCAAATGTACAACTTTAACACCAAAATTTAAGTTTCCAAACACAAATCGTTTAAGTGAAGGAATTACAATTGAGGGTTAAAGGGCCGTCCTCCACTTCCTACGTCCACATGTGATGTAGAGTTATGGGGCATAGAAATGATGACCATTGTGCAAAGGATGGAAGCATGGGAGAAGGAATTTAATGGAAAGATATGACTGTATATGTTGGTGTGGAGCACGACAGAGATGCAATGATGAAGGAATTGTGCAAAGTGGAGAAATGTTGGAATGCAACATGCCAACATGCACCATAGAGGCATATAAGGGCAAGGTATTTTCCAAATTTTTTGTAGATGCAAAGATACATAATATGCTGGAGAAGAACAATAAGCATGAATTTTAAAAGAGGTTTATGTGACACGCAGAGGGTTCAATAGCACTAGACCTCATGCTTAGCCAAAAAACCAAAATTTTCTTTTGAAATAAAATGCTTATAGTTTTTAGAAGATATTTCTAGGATTTTCAAATTATTCATAGGTGATTTTAGTGAAAAACTTTAGTTTGAAAAGGAAGTGGAAGGGTACGATGAGAAAACTTATTATAAGTAGTAAAAATCCATTAAGAACATTGTTAAGATCATACTTGTAGGATAACAATTGTCATCATTGATAGGATATCTAACATCTAATAGGGACTTCTACTATTAATATTTATAAAGATGGTTTTTCCCATGGTCAACTACAACTCATTACCCCATTGTTGAGATTCATACTTAGGTTGATTACTCCTAGATCCTAGGTTGTAGTGCTTTGACTTGTATGATTTTCATTCAATAGACCTCTAAGCTTATACATGTGAAACCAACTCCCAGCTTTGGGCTTAAATTATTCCAAACTATGTGCTACTTTTGAATATCATCACTACAAATACTCAATAAATATATTGATCCATATGATATATTACATCTTTGGCCCATTTTTATGTCCTACGATGTCCACTTATATTAATATAAGGTCTTTATTGTGATTCAATATTCATTTTTGTACTTAGAAACGATCATTATTCAAGCATGTGAATTTTGCCTCATGAAAATAAGAAGTATTTATGTCTTAACTATCGTTTTGTGTGCAAATCATATTGATCCTATATTATGAAGGTGGTATTTTCATGAAGGCTCTCTTAATAGTGAGTTACTCTTGAAATCTGGAAAATGCTACTTGAGCTCCTAGATAATTTTTTGGTTATTGATAAATATTTTTATGACAAATGATAAAATTTCCATAAAAGGATATTAATAATTATATGGATTAGAGGACAATTTTTATAAGTCCATCAACACATAACATTTTATCTAAATGAACCCTTGGTAATCTTTTAACTTCAATTTGTAAAAAAAAATTGTAATGTATTTTGACCGTATATTTCCCTCTTACCATCGTACATAATCAGTATTTGTTAACAACTAGTATTGAAACCACCCAACACACAATATTCCCTTGAATATTTGTTAACAACTAATATTAACACCACCCAACACACCATATTCCCTTCCAAAAATATCTGGATTAAAATGAATTAATAAAGTCATGTTAACCACTTTTATAAAATCAAACTTATATGAATAGTCAAACAAACAAAAATATTTTGAGATATAAACCACCACACCAGTAGCAACAACGTTGTACTCATTTAATAGAATAGCGTACTTTTTCTTTTGAGAAGTTCATGGATATGATGCCACCAGGGTTGTCAACTTAATGCCTAGAAATATGGACTCACTCAATTAATTATTGCATTTGACCACCTATTTTCCACCTCAAAGTTAGGCCACCAAAAATCCATTCTTTCTTGAGCCATCATATTTCATTCATCCTCCATGACACCATGGCTCTTTGTGGGAATTGAGTGAATTGTTTGGTCTCTACCGACCAAAATGATTTATTAAGATTGTGAAGAAATTTCAAAGAAAGAAGCCAATCAAAAGAAAATTGTGTCCTTACCTAACTCGCTAGGTATCAACATGACAATCTTTTTCTACTAATTATATTTATAAACCTATGTTCTCCCACATACAGGTGCAATTCGCTACTTGTTCAATTCACAATCAACCTTTAAAGTTCTTCAACAAAAACCATGCCATATCATTTTATTTATTATAATGAATCACATATTTATATCTACCATGCATAAATAAGAACAATATTTTATTTTTGCAATTTTTATATGTTTGAATCATGTAATCCATTACTAATGGGGTATTAGTTATATTTCTTTATACTTCTTTATCATTTTTTTAGCTGGTTAATATTCATAGGGTTTGAATGAGTGATTTATCACAAGGTGCT
>APFE030729715.1:25299-55639 GCA_000404065.3 Pinus taeda
TCTTTAAGTGAGACTTTTTGGAGTCTAGCAAAAAAATTGTGGTCAAATCTTGATTTGTGTTGTTTTAAAGGTTTTTGACTATGTAAATATGGATTTAACATCCTCCAAAACTCTCAATAAATCTCTACCAGAATCTACACAAATTAGATCAAAAACAAACTTGAAATGAATAAATAAATGAAATCATGTGTCAGATTCTGTCTTTATAAAAATAAATGAAAACAGATCTCATCAATAGCTTTAAGACTATAGTATTTTATTAGAAAATCCAAACAACAACAAAAAACACATATTTGAAACAGCGATTTTCCATAGTCTAATTTTATAAAAACAGTCACAGAAAGATAATAAATTCATTCATTCATATATATATATGATGAATGAATTTATTATCTTTCTGTGACTGTTTTTATAAAATTAGACTATGGAAAATCGCTGTTTCAAATATGTGTTTTTTTTGTTGTTTGGATTTTTACTTTTTAAGTGTGAAGGTAAAAAAAATTGTGGTCAAAACTTGATTTGGGTTGTTTAAAGATTTTTTGACTGTAGATATGGATTCAACATCCTCAAAAGCCTTCAATAATAAACCACTGCAAGAATCTAGAGAAATTAGATAAAAAAAAATAAACCTGAAATGAATAAATAAATGAAATCCCATATCAAATTCTATCTTTATAAAAATAAATGAAATCAGATCATATCAATAGCCTTTAGACTGTAATATTTTATTAGAAAATCCAAACAACAACCCAAAAAAAAAGCACATTTGAAGCAGCCATTTTCTAGAGTCTAATTTTACAAAAACAATCACAGAAGGATAATAAATTCAAATATATATAATATAATAATATATATATATAGTTTTTAAGTGCATTTTTTAGAGTCTAGCAAAAAAAATTGTGGTCAAATCTTACTAAATTGTGTTATTTAAAAAAAAATGACTATAAATTAGATTCAACACCCTCAAAAAACCCTAAATAAATCCCTACTAAAATTTAAAAAAATAAAAATAAAAAAGCTAAAGTGTATAGATAAATAAAACCTTTATAAAAATAAATGAAATTCAATATCCTTAAGACTCTAAGGAATCCAAACAACCAGCCAAAAAATAAAAAACACATTTGAATATTTGAAGCAGCCATTTTCCAGTGTCTCCGTTAAGATATTTTATAAAAACAATCACAGAAGGATAATGGAATATTAGACTTCAGAGTAGTCTTAAAAAATAAACAGGCTTTATTCCCCAATTTCTACAACAAAAGAATATATTGTAAATTTCTACATGAAAAAAACAAAACCCTAAACATTTTCACAATTTCACCAGTGTACCCAACTTAATCACAAATGCCCGGAAAAATCTCAGACGGTTTCTCCGGAAAAATTAACTATCCTATCAATGAATTTAGATAAACAACGGCCATGTCCGGAGTTCGAATTCTCCGGACAACCGAAAACAATGGAGAAGTAGATTAGACGACGCCGGGCAGCGGGGTTCCTTCTGTAGATCAAATTGCAGCGCACGTCATGGGGGCGAATCCGAGGCGTGAATTATCAACATCGTAAAGAATGTGGAAATTCTGCTGCTGGTAGTTTCCCAATATTGAAAGAGAGCCCAGCGGAGTCCCCATGATGGCCAGGCAGACCACGGCCTCCTCCGGGTCCAGCTGAATAAAATAATTCTCTGCGGGGAACCGCCACACGGCCCCATCGGTAAAAATAATGCTGAATTCTGGCAGCTTCAGGTCTCCGACGCCGGAAACGTTGTAGCAGGGCCCGAGTGGCGGGAATTCCACGCGCGGGTAGGTGATCGCGGCTTCGAACGCCGATCGGATCTTCTCGTAAGCCGGCTGCACGAGGTAGGTGAGCGTGGTTCCGGAATCGACGATGGTGCCGCCGTAGCCCTCCGCCGTTATGTCGAAGGCGCCCGATGGCACGTCGATGCGC
This sequence comes from Pinus taeda, assembly GCA_000404065.3. Classification (NCBI taxonomy): domain Eukaryota; kingdom Viridiplantae; phylum Streptophyta; class Pinopsida; order Pinales; family Pinaceae; genus Pinus; species Pinus taeda. The sequence goes on from APFE030729715.1 coordinate 27,244, forward strand.
TCGCCGCCAACTGTGACAGCAGCGACGCGGACGTAATAGAAGGTGTCGACCGAGGACGCGGTCTGGATTAGGGCGGTGTACTGGAGGTCCCGGTGGGCAACCAGGCGCTCGTCCTCACCGAAGACCAAGGTGCTGCTGACCGACGCGTTGCTGTCACGATCGACGAGGCAGTAGGAAAACTTGTGGCCGTAAAGCTCCCGGAGCTGCGAGGTGAAGGACAGCTGCCCGCGGCCGAGACCAAGGAGACCGGCGGCGCCGTGGAAGAGCCCCCGGTTCGCATGCCCGCAGCCGAAGATGACCCGCCGAACTTGCAGCGGTCCACGACGGCCGGTCACGTTGACGGAAAAGGTTTCCAACGACAGGTCGCCGGTTGTGTTGGACCGGTCACCGTACCAGTAAAAGTATCGGCAAGGAGACGACGAGTTTCGCCCGTTGCCCGAACAGCGGTCACCGGCTGCTTCCACCTCCGGCGGTGCGACGAGACCGCACTGTTTAGAAGAACAGGGAATTGCTGAGTAGGAGGATGACATGGAAGGGTCATACTTTGGTCCGATCTGTTCATAGCAATCCTCGCAGGGACTGCATTGAAGCCAATTGAGATCGCTACCCGTGTCGAGGATTAAAGAAAAATGCTTAGGTGGCGTGCCGATGAAGACGTCCATGAAATACTCACCCGAGCCCAGCGACACGCCGGATTCCAGCGTGGCGATCACCTGCGTCGCGCCTTGTGCTGTACTGGAATTCGAAGCCAAAGCCGAAGCCGAGATGTTCAATGCCACGTTCGAGGCCTTGTGAGCCACGTCGGAGGCTTTGGTCGCCACGTCGGATACGAACCCTGATTTGGAGACCTTCTGCAAGACTCGCTGGTGGAAGGCCCCGGCGCGGTATCGATCCCTGGCGCAGGATTCCAGTAACGCTTCCTTTTTGCTTTTCCTCTCATGCCGCTGCTCTCTGTGCATGACTTTCACTCTCATCGAGCGTTTTTCCTCTGTTTTCTCCGCCGGATTTTCTTCAATATTTGCAACGAATTGATCACAGCTAGAACCCTGGCTGTCCAGAATCGACTGCGGGTGGTTCGGGAATCGAATCCCGGCAAGATCAGAACCGGTTTCGTTAAATGGAGAAGCCGCGTTCGTAGTGAAACCCAGCAAAGCAAAACATAGAACGCCCAGCACGATATTATTCACCATCTGAGTCGACGAAAAACCCGCCTCTTTCATTACCGAAGCAAAAATAGCAGAAACCAGCTTCTGCAAATATGCGTTTTCCTCTTGTGCGGCAGATTTGACAGGTCTCAACGTTATAGGTTCGAATCCCGCACAACCAATATAATAATAAACCCCAGTATGCTTCAGTCCTGAGTCCTGACACACTGAATGCCTTTAAAATTAGCAGCTTTTGTAAAAACCGAGAGTCCTGGAAACAGCTGGTGACGATATTGATTTCACGAATTCTGGACACCAACAATAAATTAAACAATAAGTAACTCTATCCCCAGCCTGCAGACACTCAGATGCGTTCAAATCACGAACACCCACAAAAATTCTCTAAATTACCAGTGCACAATCGCACGGCGGATTGGTTCAGTTTTCCAGCGCCCAATCCACTATGCAAGTCACGGGACAGACAAACACTGAACACAAGGTCACAGGTTCAAGTCTCAGGAGCCCAGGAAATCAATTCTATATAAAGGACAATTCACGATTCCAATATGGCAGCTCTAACCACAGAAAATATATTTAATTCTACAGACAGGCGCACTATTTTGCACAGTACTGCTCATGGAATCCCCGCAGACATATAAATACCACGCCTACCTCTGTCGGTTGAATCGTTTAAAGCTTGATGTCTCATATACGAAAAAAAATGAACGCATGAATTGAAAGTCAATACCTGTAGAGAGCCCCGTAATGGCAACGGCGCCCGGCTTTGAACCCGCGTCCTTCGTTTGCGATTATCACTTCTTTGACTAAACATTGTCATTTTACATCGGCGCCCCCTTCCCCTCGCCGCGTTTTTCACGTTGACGGATCAGACGATCGATTCGGCCCTAAAGAATTCAAGAAGCCACGTGGCACAGCCCGCGTTCTGGTCCAATTGTCTGAGTCCAATACATGGGACATGTAATGCTTTGAATTCCATAACGCCGTTTTATCGTAATGTGTGAGATGACGTGGCTTATAACTACGTTTTTTACGGTAAATATTAAGATGACGTGGCCTAACAGAGGTTGTTCAAAGCAGGCATATTGATAGACTTAATGCAATCATTCTGGATTACAGGTTGTACAGTAATCATTTTGGATTATTAGATAAAAAATTTGAATAATTTTTCAAAGGTTTGAAAGTGCATATGTTGACTAAATGGGTCCAATTCCTAGGGAGACCACATTTCTTGTTTTCCTCTTTGAATTTTCTTCCTTTCCCACTTACACGAGAATAATTGGGTTGGTGAAAGAGGAGTCGAATCTGGTGGTTATGAATATTTGATTTTTTTTCGAGAAGTGGTATATACACTTACTTTCATAAAGGAGTTATTGATTAGTGAATTATTAGATGATAGAAATTTAAAATATAATTGTGAGAAGATTAAGTTTAAAAAAATTAACATTCAAATTTAATTACAGAAACGTTTCTTGAGTTTTTAATTATTTAAGTCGTGAAATTAAATTAATTATACTCAATAATTTTTAGGAAATTGTTGAGAATATCATTTTAATATGACATATTTTATACACTTTAATAATAAGGTTTTTAATATTTTTTATTTTTTTATGTTTTTTATTGTGTTATTTATTAATTAATCTATTTTAGATATATTTTAAATTATAGGTTTATTAAGTGTTGAGAGGTCAAATCTTTTTTACTTAAAAAATTTACTTAAGATATTTGGAATCTATATTAAAATGGATCTTAATTAGTTGAATTTATATTATATATATATATAATTTGATGGAGTCAAAATATTTTAATTCATAATTATAATTTATTTTATTTTAATTGTTGTGTAATTTGATCTAGTCAAAATGTTTATATAACATAAGAAGATAGGATAACATTTCTTCCATACAAAGTGGAATATATTTATGGATAAAGGTTTTTAGGCAACTACCATGTACAAGAAAGAAAGAAGGAAAGAAATTATTTTAACGTTGACGAGGCTAAAGATAGCCTATGGGACAGATTGCTTCTTCATATGTATTCGACCATTTTTTTGTGAAGCTTCAAAATAAATGCTCCCAGCTTCTCGACTAACCCCTTGCTAAATAGATTATCCCAAGAGCTAGCTGCAAGCATATCAACATAATTTTCCTTGTTGTCTTTGAAGGCCTCACATTCTTAAATGAAATGTTTTCCTGTTTCAACTTTTCCAGAAGAACAAAAAATGAATACTCTTTCCTCCCACACTTCTTTTGGCATTTTCCAACGCCCTGTTTCACAACGAAGTTGATGCGAATTAGTCCTTAACTGAGCAATAAGAATTTTGGCTCTCCAAGAGATATTGGCCTGTATGTATGCTTTTGGTTGATGACTACGAGTGGGATTAAACACTTCAATATAGTACTTTTTATTTCTTCCTAGCTCCTTATCCCAAGTATGCTTGTGGACCTTTTTCATAACAAAAGCTTTTATCTCTTTGTTGTTTATGGGACACACGTTCAAACAAATACCCCATTTACTAAACCATTTGTTATTTTGTTGCATCCAAGTTTTTTTGCTCTTACACAATTTATCATTAAAGACAACCTTAGGCCATCTACCCTCTTCCATTTGCTCAATTTTTTTTAAATACCTTATGACTCGCACCATAGCAATTGCTTCAATAGGAGCAGTCCATGTTTCACTTAACACGATATCATAAGGAACTGCACTTTTAATCTTAAATTTGTTTGTAATCAAACGCTTCTGAATTTTCTCAATTTGTTTCCACTGCATGTCAGATGTACTACTAGCCAACAGTTCACAACCATAGAGAATCATCGAAATCACTAGAAGCCCAAACAGAGTTTGAGTGGTTTTCCAGTCCCATAACTCTACCTCTCTACACATGTTTTGAAAAGCATAAAATACTTTCCAACCCCCCAAAGTTCTTTTCTTTCTAAATGCCTATTGAAGTCTAATTTTGACTTTCACCTCTTCATACATCCTATGCACAACTGCTCTCAAATGTTTAGGAACCCCAAGTTCCTCCATTCTGTGCCAAAGCTTATCCCTATGAACCGAGTCAAATGCTTTTCTAAAATCAACAAAGCAACAAAAGACTTCTTCCTTTTTCTCCCAAAATTTTTCAATGATGTGCCTTAAAGTTATACAATGATCAATTGTGGAATGTTTAGGTCTAAAACCTGCTTGCCCTATAGCATGCTTATCTCTTTCTTCTGACGAATTGCTAATTTTGTTTTCTAGCATGCTTCCAAATAGCTTTGTAAACAAAGGGTTTATCATGATGATCCTATAATTATAGGGATTATTGACGTCACCGCTCTTGAAAAAAGGTATTTCCATACTAGTTGTCCAATCTGTGGGGAGCCCTTGTTGTATGATGTTGTTGAAGATTTTTGTAATGTGAGGTGTAAGAATCTTTGAGCCCCACTTTAGATATTCTGCTTGGAGTTCAGCTAAGTCTTTTGCTTTTCCAACACCCAACTTATTGATACCCATCTCTACCTCTTGTACTATGAAGAGTTCAATATCAGTGTTGACTAAGGGGGGAGGGGGGTGTCAACCTTGGGAACCTACTCATAGAGTTGTCTTGCATAGTCAAACCATTTAGAAGTTGTAATATTATTTCCAATTTGTATCTTTTCCGGTTGGAGCTCCTTCCAAAATAATTTGGGATTAATTTTCCCAAGGAAGATTAGTTCTTCCCTCCTTGAAACCATGAAATCGACCTTTTTCTTGCTTAATAACTGATTGCAAGCTTTGAGCTTTATGTTATCCGTGTTTGACTCTCTCAACATTCTCCTTGCCTTTTTGCGTTCCTCGTTAAACCAAGCATTAACCGAAAAGCAATTTGTTTCAGACTTCTTAATTTTTGCTCTTTTTCACTTTGCAAGCGTGCATTGAATTAAATGTGTTAATTCATGACTATGAAGGCTGTGACTTGTAATTTTCTCCTTCTCGAAGAGCCTCTCTAGCGTCATTTTGAAGGTATTACAATTTTTTGGGGTCAAAAGAATTCTGACCTATGGGAGATTTTATTGCACATGCTGAATTTTTTACTCTAATTATTTCTTTCCAATCCAAGAGAAACATAAATAAATTGGCTTGTGATCTGATTTCAAATCCCACAGTTGATCTCTGATCAAAATTTCTTTCATTTTCTCACACAAACCATGTGAGCAAATTACATAATCTACCACACTTGCTCCATTATAAGTATTGCAAGTGAAGTTACCGGACTTTGCCCATCGATTCTAGTCAAGCCATTACAAATGACTAACTCAAAGGCCCCACATAGAGTAAGTAATTGTTCACCAAAGAGATTGCAGCCCTTGTTCTCTGAAATTATTTCCCACTGATGATTACTTTCTTCTGTAAGCCAAATAGGGTCACAATCATCTTTACAACAAAGAATGCTAGCTTGCTCACTTGCACTCCTAGCATTGAAATCACCCACTATAAGGACTTCACATAGCTGCGAATATGTTGCCATATCCACTTTTAAAGCTGCAAATGGTTCTTTGTGGTCAAGCCTTCTACCTTTGTAGATTTTTGAAACCTGTGGCACAAAATAGCATGCTGCAATTTTGATGTGGTTTCCATTTTCTGATATTTTAAACCAAATGAATTGCCTATTTGAGTCTTTTTTTCTAACTGAATGAGATGACCTTATTTCTCCCTTACTAAAACCATGATACCCACGTGCCCTTTGCCATTCCCTGTTGCCTTGTTCCACATTGCCATCTTCCAGTATCCTTCAAACAAAGGTGTCTTGCACCCTTCATGCTCATGTGTTTCTATGAGGCAAATTATGTCTCTATCTTTTGTAATAGGCCCTAACCTAGGTCCTCATCTCCATGGGTAACCTCTGCAATTCCAACAAACTAATATTAAGGAAACCTGGGTATGACTTTATTGCTATATATTTTGACATGCAAGACTCACATTTGAGTCTTTGTCCCTGCTTTCCCGTATCGACCTTACTTTTTGATTCCCTGTTGAAGAGTTTGTTGTCTCTTTTTTATACCCATATTACTGCTCTGTTATGGAAGGAGGTCCAAATCACACTATCACAACTTTGCCTTTATAAATCCATGCTCTCTTTCCTTCATCTCTTGCTGCCCTAACCTTTAAAATTTCCTCCCTTCTTTCCTCCTGTTGTTTTACAGTTAAATCTTCTTCTAGGAAAAAATGAGAACCCCTGAAGAGATGTTTCTTGCTTAGAATGATATATTTATCACACAAGCTAGGCATAATGAATTTTATGGGCTTGGATCTCTCCCCGTTAAACTTACCCACCCTCCATGCTTGGCATATTTGTCCTTGCCATAGAAACTTGTCTTTGAAGAAGTCTCTTGCAAGGTCAAGAGTACATTCATTTTTCCCATAGTCTTTCACCACTTTAATAATTATGTGTGCTGCCCTATTTTGTCTTTCCTTGCCTTCACTATCTTGCATGTTGTCAACTTGAATATTTGTTTCTCCTTCCTTATTACCAGAATTGCTAATAACTTGAGCCCAAGTTTTGGAAACTTTGGTGGAATCTCCTTTCGTTTCTTATCTTGCGTTCTATTCATGGTTGTTTATTTGGGCAATCATTTTTCCCTTTATCCTGGGATGATTTCACATTCACCACCTATGTACTTTCCATTGCATATTTCCTTATGTTTTTCACATCTGCCTTCATGCATTGCCATTCTGTCTTCCCTATCAAGAGAACTTCTTGTAGCAATGCCACTTATTCTTTTAAAACTTTATTGCTTTTTGCTAAAGCCTTGTTCTCAGTTGTTATTATATGAATTTTATGATCTCTTTCTGTAGAAATTCTGCAAATTCTCTACAAATCTCGTTCTAAGACCTATGTAGAAAATCTGACTGTAGATTAGCCCGATAATGTAATATAACCAAAGCAAAATACTATAATCTAATTCTACTATCAATTTGCAGAAGCTTAAAGATCGAGCAAGATCGAGCTGAACACATATAACCAGAAGAAGAAGAATCAACGAACAATACACATGAAAATACTTTGGGGAAAGCCTCAGCTAAAAGCCCCACTATTTGTATTATCGTACAAGGTGGAAATACATAGGAATTATACAAAGCCTTAGCTCTCATAGCTAGCCAGCTCTCAATACAATCCTCATAGATGCTCACAGGCAATCCTGGCTTTTCACAAGCCTTCTCCTCTTCCCTCCAAGCTCCTATTTCCTTGCGTTGTTCCTAGTGGATGATTCTCACCTCACCAAGTGGAACAATGCTCTAACACACTGTGAGAACCGCGCAATCCCCCAACGAATTAATTCCTTCTGCATGCATGAGTTTTATTTATAGGAAAACACATGCAACTAATAGTACATTGTCCTTGACATTTAGCTCAACTGGGTCTTTCGCAGAATAAACATGCATGAGTTTTTGATAAGGGAATCTTCAGTTATCTATAATACACTGGTTGAGTGCATGCATGCATCAACTGATTGATAACTCACAATTAGTTCCTCAAATAGTTGGAACTAATTTAACTAGAATTAACTCAGTAAACTGAGCTAACTAATTACAACTCAAATATAACTCAATCTTATCTCCTTAATTTAAGGCTTATCTCCTTAATTTAAGAGATAATAACTTGAATTTTTCCAACTAATTAATCCATAATTAATTATTTACAAGCAGCTGGTGAGACTAAATTTGATTTTAATTCACAATTTTAATTCAAGGACAAATTAAAATTGGAATTTCTGGATTCTATTTTTATCATTTCTTGTTGCTATTTTCAACACTTTCCTGTCGTTTAACTTCTAATACCTCCAACCTTTGTTTCGCATTTAACAATTCTTTCACGTAAAGATCAGATGACCATGTGAGAGGTGTGGATGTGGGACTGTATAAGGCAGAATCATCAATGACTTTTCCTTTGGACTTCTTGTTGCCACGTGCTTGTAGAGGAGACTTGTTTGAGTGCTTTTTGCGAAGGGCTCGAGTACTTTCCTTTTTAGACCGTTTCTTTCTTGTTTTCTCCCATTTTAGACAGGCTATTCTTCGTTTTAAAATGCCCCGATATTGTTTGGCATTGACCCAAACCCACTTCTCAACTTTGGCCAATGAGGTGATTTTCACTTGTCCTAAATCATTTGTCTCCACATTTTTGAAATTTCTTGTTCCTTTGTCATGTTTGAATGCATTTGTTGCTCCTTAATCGTTGCTTGATAATTTTGCTGCATAAAAGCTCCCTCCTCTCACACTGCTCACTGTTCACTGCTCACTGCTGGCACTGCTGCCCACAGTGCTCACACTGCTCTGCTCATACTGCTAACCACACTACTCTGCTCATAAATGCCCTGAAAATTTCAACTGCATTTTTCCACTTCTATGCTAACTTCTCTATTCGATACTGAACCAAAAATTCACAATCAAATTATTCATCTACTTTCTTGGTCTTTTACATACTATATAAATAAAATATAACATAAATTAAATAACTAAGATTAAAAATAATAATAATTAAATCTTAAAAAATTATATAGTGAATTTTATTAAATCTTTCACCATCTTCACACATTCAATCAAAATGAAACCTATCAAAAATAAAATTTAGAATTAAAATTCACCCCTATTTTAATATTAATTATGGCTTCAACCATGGAAAGTTCAAAAGTATCCCTTGGGAAGTTCTCATTTTGGCTTGTCGAGAATGAAAAGCCAAACGGTGGGTCATGGGTTGTCCCCATTTTGGCCATCATCGACCGAAAACCTAAGAGTGTGGAAGTGTCTCTCCTTTATCATCTATAAATATTATTTATTACATTAAAGACCTACTGTCCATAAATATTATATATTCCATTAAAGCCATAAAAAAATCAATTTGACCAAAGTGTAGAATTATAAATAATAAACACGAGGATTCAATTTATATAAGGGGGTAGTTATCATCGACCCAGGCCTATTCGTTGTTGTATTTGGTGGTTAAGCATATTTATATATATATATTATATAAAGCATATTTTATATATATATATATTATATATATATAATTAATTAATTAATTAATTATAATGTAGTTGTAAATATAAAGTATTCATATATTAAAATTTATGAATATAATTTAAAATATATTAATTAATTTATTTGATTAATTAAAATAAATATATTTTTTTTCAATTTTTATATTAATTTTTTACTTTTGTAAATTTGGTAAGATTAGCGATTTCTTTTTTTGGTTGATAAGTGGGTGAATCTTGAAAATCACGCTTACCCTATGGTTGAGAGGCCACGACTTAAGGGCATCTAAGCTGTCAAAGTCACCTGGGGATCGCACCCGGCCTGAACTTACCAGCAGAAACCATGCTGGATTTTTTAGTATCGGCGAAACTAAAACCGGTAACCGTTGCTTACAGAGAGCCTTAACAGCGCGCTCCTTCACTAACAGTTCTAAATCTGTTTGATACGGTTTAGTGAAATTTCATTTTCACAATTATTTAATTAAATTTCCCTAACTAAACAATTTTAAATTTTATTATTAAATAACTTTATACCTTACGAATTTTTAGAACTTAGCCTTAATACTTATACCGTTTTCAAAAATAGAATATTTAAAGATATCTCACTCAATCAAACAAATATATATATATAAGTTAGGTTATAGCCTTCATACCATATGAGGACAAGTGGGTCATGTATATATACATTTTGAGATATTAATATATACTTCACGAAAAAACTTAGGACAAGTTGGTCATGTATATATACATTTTGATATATTAATAAAGTACTTTGGTGGATTATATACCTCACAATTTTTTTTTTGGGGGTGCCAGCTTTGAACAACGGTTCATAATTGAAGGATGATGTTTACTTTACACATCATGAGCTTTGACTGAATTATTGAAAGCAATTATTCATATATTTTAAGCGTCAAATGGATTTTATGGTTTGGGAGCTTTCAACCAAGATTCGTGACCTAAGGATGATGGTTGATTTACATATCATGCTCTTTGACTAAATAATAGAAAGCAATACTATAATTTTTTGGGCAAAATAAAAAGTTAAATGCTCTTAGGATATGAAATGTGAAACACTTGGTCTAATACTAATACTAGCTGTTTTTCAATGATACAAACTAATACTAGCTGTTTTTCAATGATACAAACTAGAGAAGTTGTTGATGTGTGAACACAACCATGGATGAATTGACATCTTTGGATTATTGACCTGGGTTGTTGATACACTTGTCTTATCAAACTACCTTCAATTTGGGATAAATTGACCTCTTAGATTATTGACATGGGTAGGTGATTAATTTGTTTTATTTACATCTTTAAAATATTTATCCATTTTTTAATTATTTAAAAAAATAAAAATAAATTAAAAAAAATTAAGTTTAATAATTAAAAATATATATTAGGTTGTGGGAATATCGTGATTTTAACATACAAAATATTTTAATAATACACCCTATCACTATTTATTCAAAGTCTAATAAGTCAAATATCATAGGTATAGTAAAGTCATAATTTAAATTAAATAAATTCAAAGTCTAATAAGTCAAATATCATATGTATAATAAAGTCGTAATTTTAAATTAAATAATATTATGTTTATATGTAATATTATTTTTTTTTAATTTTTTTTATTTGTTATAGATTTTTAATTTTTATATTTTTATTTATAAGTATGAATGATACACATCTCATGCTTATTGCATATTGGGTTATTATTATTATTTTTAAATTTAAAAATTTTATATTATAATTGATTTAATGCCACATAAACATCAAGTACATGTTACATATCTCTCTCCTATTCAATTCTAAAATTCACCCTACTTTTTTTTATATGATGATGGAGTGTTTAATGTGTTAGATGTGTTTTTTGAATATAGACAAGAAGGGGATGGAATGATATGTAAATAATACATAATATAGTATATGAGGATTGTTTTGAAAAGTTAAACTATTCTAGTAGTTATCGAGTCCCTCATTACTAAAGATGTATTGATATATATTGAACATTATCTTGAGAATATGTAATGGAGAAAGATGATAAAAGGCTCTCCATTTCCAAAAGGGTATTATTTTTTATGTAAATAGCCAATTTCATTCTCATCTCTATCATTTTGGGTTGTAGAATACATCTTCCTTCTCCTAGTACAACACTAGACTCTGCAAGTGTTAGGATACTTAAACATGTGAGTTAGTTAAATTTTACTTAGTTTAAGTTGTCTTTAGGTTGGGATGCTTTTGTAACTAATTCATCCAATGGTCACAATTGTATTCTAGACACGAAGTGATGTGACATTCAATCTTCTCCTTAATAGTAACAACATATGATTTAAGGGTTAGCACTTGATTGATATTTGATCTTTATTTAAAGAGCATGGAGGGTCATTTGTCGATGATCAATTGTGAGAGATGTTCATGTGATCTGTGTTCTTTTCTATTAATATATTGTCCCGAATGGTTATGTTAGTTAGGGTCATGGATTATTTCGCTTTTTAATGATTTTAATGATGTAAACGTTGGTGTACTAACATTTGATATGTGTGTGAGCAATTGTATTAATGTGTTCAACCTATGTGGATATACCTTATTTTTCAAACATGGTGTGATATATCGTATGAATATCTACTCCCATTGTTGATCAAGATCCTCAATTTGCATCATTATATGGAATGAAGGACTTCCAGATTCTATTGTTTTTTAGCATTTATGTGCTAGCATTTATGTGCTAGGAGAATCACTATAGAGCATTTTGTGCATCATCTCCAATTGAAAACCCTTTTTATTTCAAATGAAAATATTTATGTTAATCTAAAATACAATCAATTATCAGATCTAGAGATGTATCATTTTTAAGTTTTTTTTGAAAATTTATTTTATGTTGTTTTAATATATCATTTTGAGTTTTTTTCTTATTACCAGTTTACTTTCTTTCTAATTTTCATATGCTTTGTTCCCTAATTTTAGCAAATAAAAAACAAATGGGAAAGTCATTTTTTTATTTGTGTATGCTCTTTGCCTTATGTCTTATGCAATTTTGGCAAATCCGAAATAGGGAAAGTTGTATTTTCTATGTAGATTACCTGAAATATAACCCTAAGCACATTAGGTTTCAAAGTTATTTATTTTTATAATTTTTATGGTTTTTATAAATGGTGGTGTATGAAGTTTTTTATAGGGAAAAATAAAGGTTTTCTAGGAAGCATGCACTTCAAGGAAGTTGAGCTTGGAAAGGAAAAAGAAGAGAATAAGACATTTGAAATGATTTTTGTAATAACTCATTTGGTTGGAAGCCACTTCACAAAAATAGAGGTTTTCAGTTTAATAATTCTTTTTTTTTTAAATGTATGTAAATAAAATTTATAAAATAATTTTATCATAAAATACAAAAACATAAAAATGAATAAATTGTAACTTTATTGTGATAACGATTCTCACTTATTTTTTTTAAAGTGAGTCATTTAAGTTATAAAAGTAACTTGTTTTTAAAAGCAAGGGTTACAAGTTTATGATTTATGTAAATCATTACATATATTCAAGGGGATATAGTGGCACCTAGTCAATTTGATCCCAAGTTTAGCCTAGGCTAGTCTATCTAGTTACTAATCCTCATAGTCTTAAAAAATAGGCTTATAGTTAGACAAAGAAAGAAAAAATTTCCTCATTATGCATCCATCACCACATGGGCCAACCACCACTTACCATGTGTCACCTTAATTAACTTTGTGATCGAGAGTCTATTTTTCATGCTATTAGAAGAAAAAAAAACTACCTATTTTTTGAGATCTCTCCATTTGAATAATCAGAATCTGTTATGGTGAGTCCAACTGAGATCTTATTTACCAGTTCTAACTACTTTTCATGGAAACCTTGCATGGAAGATTTTCTAAGAAATAAGAGACTTTATTTGGTTAACTTGTGAATAGAAGGTGTTCATGTTGATGCATTAAAGAGAGATTAATGTGACAATAAATACAATGCAACAAGCGGACTAATAAAAATGTCAATCTTTAGTGATTTATAATTTCACTTCAAGGGATTGAAACCTTGGAAGTAGCTTAAAAAAATGGAACAATGTTTTGTAAATACAATGAGATTCAATATCACTAGCTTGAAATCGGACATTTTTTTTAATCCTAATGATTTCTCACACATTGAATATTTTCTAGCTAGGTTTAAAACGCCATTTTTACTTATATAATGCAATATAATGAAGGAAGATGACCAAGCTATATGTGTTGTCCTTGCTAATCTTGTAAATTGCTATTTTGTTTTTCTATCTACTTTTCACTCCTCCAAAGGAGCAATTATTATTCAAGGGGCTACTTAAAAAATGCCTTTGTTTGAAGTATTTTGTGATTCTTTGATTTAAGAGTAAGATCAACTCTTGTACCTTGGATTAATGAGAACTATAAGTACATATAAAAAATCTTTAGTAACACAATAGAACCAAGGCCCCAACCATTTGAACATCCTCACAAGATTGAACAAAACAAGGACCCCAAATCCTACAATATCTAGTCAAAGCAGGGGTTTTTTAAATTGGGAAGGTGTAAAAAATGTTAATGAAAAAATGTATACCTATAATATCTAGTGAAAGTAGGGGTTTTTTAAATTGGGAAATTGTATTGGCTTCGTATTGGTAGGGGGTTAAATAATATGATTTTTAAAAATATTTTCCAATATGTAGTCAAATTAAGGGTATTGTTTAGTCTACCACAAATGCACGTGAGATGCCATAGGTTCATTGTGTGAAGTCCCCATGCCCCTTATCCTCTTATTTTATAATGTTAATATTAATATTTACTTTATATTAACTCTAACATTAATATTAATGGCAATAATTTCATTTATTTTGAAATAATAATATTTCATCATCCTAATAATATTATTAATATCTTAAGTTTTATTAGTTATTAAAATATTAATAATTATTATTTCTTACCTTATTATTGATAATAATAATAATAATTATTATTATTATTATTATCCATTTTTAAGGTCACGGGTGTCTGAGACCCCCTTGTTTGTGGGACAAGGGACCCACCTCCGCGTAGTGATTTGACTGCTAAGTTTACAAAGGCATACATTCTCTAAACCCCCTCTAGTTTTGAACCTGTGGCCTCTTAGGAGGAAACACACGCTCTTAACCATAACACATTATTAATAAAAATAATATTATTTTCTCTATTTTTCCTTTTTTCTAACATCTCTTTCTTAACATGTCTCTCTTGACACTACCATTATTTATAAAGGTTAGGTTTCTCTTCCTCTTCACTTCTAGTTTTTTCTTCATGTTCCTGATGATGGGTGATTTTTTCACTCGAAACGTCGGATGTTTCAATGCTTTGTAATACAATTTTCTCCATAAATTACTTTATCAACAAGTTTACAACTTACTACACCACATAAAGCATTTAGATGCAACATATTGTCATGCACACCACAACACAATAGTGTTTTTGAGAGAAATAATTGCAAATTAAAAGAAATGGAAAACCGTGTGACCCAATATAAGGGGTTAAGTTCTCATTTTTTGGGCAAAAACCATTAATTATGATAATTTCATAATTAATCGCACTCCCCTGAAGGATTTTAAAATATATAACACTAGAATAAGCATGAGTAACATTAAACTAGATGTAAGTCACTTTTGTGTTTAGTAGTGAAGCATGGGCTCATGTTCTTAATAAGAAAATGAAAGCATTACAACCTAAGAGTGAGAAGTGATTTTTTGTTAGATAGCTTGAAGGTGTAATGGTTATAAAATTCTTCTGCCTAAATAACAAAAATTATTATTAGGAGATATATCAATTTTGATGAAGATCTCTCAAGTTGCATTCCTACTTTAGTGTTTATACCATATTCAACCTACGAGCCATCTTCTATTCCCAAGCTTTTTTCTTTTTTCTCTACTTTGGCTTCTTATTTTACAAATCACGAGAATGAGGATAAAAATACAACTTTTCTTGCTCACCCTCGCTCACTTTAACCCATTAAATATGAACCTATGCAAGCACCATAGCTTCCTAGACATGCCTATTTAGCATGAGTAGTCGGTGATCTTGCCAATGATCATTCTAATTAGTGTTATGCATATTCACATTTCCAATGAGCCTACTCTCTTTTGGCTCAACTTTTGAAGAATCCTGATAAATAAACATTTGTAATCTTTTGTCCATATAAATTGGTATGCAAAAATGAATGGAGAATATTATTTCTTAATGGTGGATGAAATTTGGGATCTTTTCCCTCTTCCAAAAAGAAGATAAATTGTCATGTGTAAATAGGTTTATATGACTAACCATGTAGTAGATGGAAATCTTAATATACATAACGCTTGGTTAATTGCTAAAGTATTTTCTCAAGTAGAAATAATTGACTATACATGTTCTCTATATTAAATAATTTATTCTCCTTGGTAGAGTCCCCACACTTTCAAACAATGTGAAATCCAATCTTAAGAAAAAATTTGACATGACAAACTTAGGGCATTTTGATTATTTTCTTGACCTCTAAGTATTGAAAACCAAGGAAGGAATT
The DNA here is from genome assembly GCA_000404065.3 of Pinus taeda. Classification (NCBI taxonomy): domain Eukaryota; kingdom Viridiplantae; phylum Streptophyta; class Pinopsida; order Pinales; family Pinaceae; genus Pinus; species Pinus taeda. The sequence goes on from APFE030729715.1 coordinate 42,944, forward strand.
CCATTCCTAAACTAAGTATTTAGGTTACCTTATTCATGAATTTCACATGGAATATTGTAAGACTTATCATCCTCATCATCCCTTCCAATTTGGAGTCAAACTTGTTGTTGTCTGTAACACGCCCAAAGTAAATATCACTTTGTACCATCATTTGGTTGGTATCCTTTTACTCATACCCATCCAAATATTTCCTTTGTTGTTGATATTGTTTCCTGGTATGTGCAAATACACCATGAGAGCAATTGGAAAGAAACAATGATGATACTTGAACATATACATGGTCCTATTTAGTTTCAATTAAATTATAGATCAAGAGGGTATCCTTTGTTGGTTAGTTTCATTGATTCATATTAGTCCTGTGCCCCTAAAGGTTGAAAGTTTATTGCGGGTTATGATTTTTACCTTGGTTCTTGAATTATCACTTTGGCTTGTAAGAAGCAATGTACCTATTGTTATTTCTTTAGTAGAAACAAAGTATTAAGCAACCTTTTTTGCAAGTTAATAATTCATGTTGCTTTGACATATTCTTTGAAACATTGGATTTAGTAGAAGCATCTAACCACACTCTAGTATGAATCAAAGTTCAATTTAGCTCACCAAAGTTCCAATTCAACTTTAATGCAACAAAAACATTGAACTACATATGCACTTCATTAGTAAGCTTCTTTGAGATCATGTGTTCAAAGTGCTCTATTGTCAAACAAATTATCAGGTTGTAGACATTTTCACAAAGACCCTTATGGAAGCCAAGTTTTAAAATCTTTGAGCTATGTTAGGAATTTACAAAGTTGGCATTAGGCGGGGCCCTTAATTCCTCCCTCCTTCTCCTATTATGTTACCATTGTAAATCCTTCAATACTAACCTAGGTTGTTTTTGAGGGGGAATTCTAGGATATTTGGAAACTTAGGAGTTTAAGTTCAACTTGGACTAATGTATCTTTATGTAAAGTGTAATTATTTAGTGTGGTTTTGCGACTAATAAATTTAATGATCACAATTATGTTCTAGAAATAAAGTGATTTGAAGGTTTATCTTCTCTTGGATAACTCTTTATCCATTGCTTAACACCCGATCGATCCACGTTAACTATTTAAAGAGGATGGAGGGTCATCATTTATTGATGATTAATTGTCAGATATGTTCATATATCTAATTTATTTTGCATTAATATATTTCCTCAAGTGGCCATGTTGGATGGTGCTATGGATTGTTTCCTTGTTTGAAAATTTTAATTAGATAAACACTCATATTCTAATTCTTGATATGTGTGTGTAAATGGTTGCATTAAGGTGTTTGATCTACATGGTTATACCCTCTATCAGTGAATTCAATTCCACTAGAATTCTGTTACATTTAATTTATCAATCTGACCTGGTAAACTTGTGAATTGTAATGCACAATATATACTAGGTATGGTTTCTAACATAATATATCAAAATTTGACATGAAAGAAAAGTTATGATATAAAAATACTTGCAATTTAAATCATTTAAGAGATTCATGGTTCTTAACATCTTTAAATCCTCTTTCCACGTAAAATATTAGCATGAGACAATTATGAAATCAATTAATCATATCATTTATAATTTAACTATTGAATTTTGCAATTGAAGATGAACAAGACTATATTCAATCGGAAGATTCATATGAGTAGCCTCCGTTGCATTGAAACACCACAATAAACTATAAGTAAATGAAATTTAAAGCACGAACTTAAATAAGCTACAACCAACAATAACTAGAAGCATTAAACTAAGCATAAAATCAAACTAATTGTAACTAAACAAAACTAAGAGAAGAAGAGAAACACATCCCTTACATAGAAGGAACTTTTGGCTTAGTGAAGTATTGCTAAAGAGTCTACAAAACTGAAGTTAACTCGGCACACATGCATTGGAAAAGAGAAAACTATTGTTTGATATTAATCACATGACAAAACATAAATCTTCTACATTTGATTCATAAACATATTCTTAACACTTAGCCTCTACTCTTCCTTCTTCTAGATCTAACCTCCTTGAAATGACTGATATCCTCTCATATCTATACATATAACTCATCCTTCATGGAAGGAAATAGGTCACAAAAAGATAGAACCAATCCCTAAATAAGTGGATCTAAAACCAACTTAACTTCGACGTAGGATAATGGATATCATGTGAAGATATTATGAAGATTATTTGGAGATCATATGTAGATCATGTGGAGACCATAAGAAGGTAAAATTTCATCAAAGCTCTTAAATTCCACATGCCCAAAGTCATACACAAGACTGGTTGGTCAAATAGAAATGTGCAAATTCCAAGGAACAATTTTAATAAATTCCTTTTGAAATATTAACCAAACATCCCCTATTTTACACTTTTTGAGGACTCTTCTAATGTATCACCTAAACAACCATATTATGCACAAAACTCATGTTTTATATTTTCTTGATTCATATTCATCGAAATTTAAATGACATGTAAAAACTGCCTCTCCAGATGTACACTACAGGAACTTTTTGTAGCGACAACAAGAACTTTCCATAGCTACACCAAAATTTTGAGAAGAAAGTTAGGAAAATAGAAAAACCATTCGAAGTAACCATCAAATCATAGAAATCAACCATATTAATGCTCATATGTCTTATGAAGTTTGTATGGGATGAGAATTGAAAAACCTGTGGTAATGAAGGTAAAAAACGAATGAGGAATAAAGGGAAATTTATGAAATATTATGTAAAATAACCTTCGAAATCATGTCAAAATAGGGGCCCAACATCTCCTCCACACCATAAATTTTGCATGTCCTCATGCAAACCAGAGAGGTAACTATTATTTCCAAAATTAAAGTAAATTAATCCATGCCCTCCTTTATTTGGCTTTAGGTATTATAATCAATGTCTTATTATACACAGCTAATAAGTTAGCTATAAAATTAGCCTTACTCCAATTACTTTATGGATTGATCATCTTTTGCATGTAGGATGTTTGAATCATGGAGAAAGAAAGGAATTATCCGCATGTAAGAAGGATATTGGAAAGTTCATCAAGGTCTTAATGTAATGGATGATGATGGATGAACACTAGGGTATGAAAAGCAAGGAAGTGGACCTGTGAAGGAAAGACAAAATTCAAAGCTTTATATGTATGAAATCCACATTATATGATCAATTAGAAAGAGATATTTCTTACCTAACTTTACCTCTTTTTATGATGCTATGAGAGACAAGCACTTATCTTTGGTTGAATGATATGGAAGAAAATCTACTGGAAACCAACTGAAGATAAATCATATTGTAAAGATTGAGAATTTTGGTAGTGGTTAGTCATGTTGTACATGGAAATATAATAATGATAAAAATAATGTTGCAAACATTGACCTGTTGATGGATGGATAAAATAAATTTGTTGTTGATAGTTTGCACCAAAGAATTATATTCCAAATCACATGCTTTGCCACCGTTTAACCATTATGAAACCACTTGAATATAACAATTATCATGTTCCTATGATGAAATGGATGGCTCTATATTGATTCCAATAGATGGAAAACCTTAATATTTCATTTCGTCATGTCCTCCAACTTGCATTATTGCACTATAGAATGTGTCCACTTCTTGTAGCAAACTTGTTTACCCAATACCTCTCAAACTAAAAATTGGTTTTTCATGAAATTTGGTGAGGTTGTTACCATCACCTTAGTGTATCATCTCACCAAAACATCATAGCCAATGGATGCATGAATCACGAGAAAAATGAGAAATAGTTGTAGGTGACGACGACCTATTTCTTGAAAAATAAAACATAAAATTTATTGAAATTTGTTTTATTTATTTATCATACCATGAGTATTTATCCTACAAATTTTGGGACCAATGGATGTATGATTTACAAGATATGGTCAAATCAATTTTTACCTTGTTTCATCTTTCATGTTATCTGATGTTGCACAAAAATATACACCACAAATGCATTTAAGTCCAGATTGAGTTCTTCAAAAGGGAGATGGTGTATTTTTACCTATTTTACCATAACATGCCTTCGGGGTTACATTTTGATGAAGAAAAGAGGTTGTTGTGTAAAAATACTAAATTATGGTTTATTTTTGCGCAAGGGTAAAATGTAAATATGTGCCTTAAAAACTTGCTCACATATTCCTCAAATTTGCATTTTTTTATTTTCCCACATCTTACTTAATTTATCATATTCTCCTCAAAACCCATATATCATTTATTATCTAAACCCCATTTGTTTGTAATCTTTGTGCAAAGAGTGCCCGTGGAGCAAGTTGCTACAGGAAGCTATAGGTTTTTGTAGTCATTTCCATAACTACAACACTACAAAGTTGTTCTAAATATTCATAAATTAAAGGAATCTATGGTATTGTGCAACTATGCTTTGTAAAATTTGTTTGAACCCTCATGCTAAGGCACAAATTAAGTTCTTGAAATATTGAAATATATGAAATTATGTTGTTCCCATTTACCTCTCTATTGTTATGATGATCTGAAAATGATGAGCATAAGATGAGTACAAATTGGTTGGATGCTTGGTACAAAAAGAGTATGTTAAAGACTTTGTAAAGGATATATTTGAATCTACGTCTAGAACCATAGAGGGATACTATTAATTCAATTATATGTCTCCACCACACTAAGGATGATGCATGATACTATGCAAAAACATATTTGATTGCCTTATTTTTCTCTTTACTATTTTATTTATTTCTTCACAATATCCTACCCTAGTTGAAGAAAGAAATCATTTTCCTAAGTGTAGGTATATTTCCAATGAAGCCATGTGCGTAACAAGATAACATATATGCTCGTATTCAAGTTTTAAAGGTGTGTTTTTATATATAACATAACACGAGAGACTAGTTGCTTTGATTGAGATGATGTCAAGAACTGTTGAAGGAGAGAGTGGTGCTTAAATTGATAGTTATTTGGAATCAAAGTTCAATATGGTCATGATGCCCTTGGTTTTCTTATTCATTAACACCACTTTGTATGTCCTCCTTTTTCATCCCATGCAGATCTATACTATTTGTTGATTAGTCTCTTGAATGCATAAAGGATCTAAGACATAGTATAAATTCCTTGAGCTTAGGCTCTAATGTATGCTCTCCATGAGATGTAGCCCATGATTCTTTCGTCTAACCTCTGGATCTTCTTCTAGATGTTATTCATTAACTTTTTTTCCCTTTTATTTCTTCTTAGAGTGTATGTATGCTCTTGATAGTGGTTAGGATATTTTCCTCTTAGGATGTAGAGATGTTTCTATTTGTTGCTATAATTTGAGAGATTTCCTTGAGTAACATTCTTCTTCACTCAACAAAATCTTGAACATGCTTGAATTGTTAGTGGATAATCTTTGTATAACACATGGATTAGTACATGGGGCTCTTACAATACCCAAAATTGATTGAAATTCATGCATCCTATATCATGCTTTACTTATGCAACTAATTGTACCTAAATGAGAAACCTAATCCTATGTACACTTCCTCGAAAACAACACCAAAAATGTCGGTTAATTCAATTGCACTAGAATTCCATTACATTGAAATCACCATTCTGGGTTGGTAAACTCATGAAGTGTAATGCACAATATATGATAGGTCTGGTTTCTAACTTAATCTATTGAAATTTAACATGAAAGCAGAGTTATAATCTAAAAATACTTGCAATTTAGAGTAGTCAACACAATCATGGTTCTAAACATTTTTAAATCCTATTTCCATGTAAAGAATTGCTATGAGACAATCACAAAATCAATTAATCATATAATTTATAGTTTAACTATTGACTTTTGCAATTTAAAATGGACAAGACTTTATTTCATCAGAATATTTGTATGAGTAGCCTCCATTGTGTTGACACACCACACCAAAATGCAAGCAAATGAAATTGAAAACACACAATTAAATCAACTACAATTAGCAAGAACTTGTAGAAATTATGGTGTATATTTGTAACTTCTCATGAAGTTTTAATCAAAATCACAAGACATAAACCTACTCTAATTCTCTACAGAAAGTAATTCACAATCTATAACAAAAAATTTAGACATTCAATAAGAAATGACACACATGCACATAATATTTTTCTTGGGGCAAAGGAATTTCCCGCTCCCCACCTGTGATCGAATCCCGTTGTATGGTCGCGCTGCACTGCAACTTATGAATTTCATCGAGTTTATGTGAAATTGCGTTTCGCCGCTCCGTCGGTATGCTGTGTTGCTTGCGTGTAACAGATATTGGTTACAATTCTGATGTACAGATGATGTATATATTGTATATGTTGCTTTTTCAGGGGGATGCCCTTCCCCCCCTGAAATTAAAAAAAATAAAAATAAAAAATAAAATTGGGGAAAGAAATTTGTTAAAAACCCCAATGCATGCTTGAATTAATCTGATGAATAGAGATGCATTACAATTTCTTTGTTCAACTGAGAACAACCTGCAAGTGCATAACTTATCTCTCTGCCCATTGAGAAACTCTGACCTAGACTTAGTCAATTTATGCCTCTGCTTGAGTCCCTATTTCCTTGGGCAATTCCTTGAGAAATTTGGCCCCTATTAGATAGGAATATCTCCAAAATGGATTGTGCAATTCCTCAGGTTGATCATTAAGTTGCATGCAACACTGGTACAATCTGAAATAGTCTACAACTGATGTTACACTACCTTGGAATCCCCACCTCAAATGGGTAACTTGAATTCTCTACATGCACTAGCTATTTTGGGTTGATTGATCAATTAACTGGATGATCAATAAGTTTGACTCAAGTCCCACTGAAAAACTGACCTTCCACTAGTTCCTCCAATAGTTGGAACTAGTTTAACTTAAAACAACTTGAGATATCTGACTTTGATTGGTACAAATTAGAAATCGAACATGCTTAACTGAACTCTAACTCCTCCAACTCAAATTTACTAAGTAAACTAGGTGACACAAGCCATGTCACATAAGTTAATTGCATCCAAGTTGTGTGCTGATGTGGAAATTCATTTTTTCTCAATTTAATCAAGGCAAAATCAAATTGAGAATTTCTTGCTGCATTTTTCAACAGAACTAAAAGCATTAAACTAAGCATAAAATCAAACTAACTATAACTAAACAAAACTAAGAGAAGAAGATAAACACATCCTTTATATAGGGGCCCTCCTGGATCGGTGAAACACTACTAAAGAGTCTATAGAACTGAAGTTAAATTAGCACACTTGCATTTGAAAAGAGAAAATTGTTGTTTGATATTAACTAAAGGAGAAAATATAAATCTTCTACATTTGATTCATAAGCATATTCTTAACAATTACCCGGATGCGGGTGCCTGTCGTGTTAATATGGGAATTAATGGAACGCCACGCGGGAGGACGGAAGGCAGATGTCCCGATCCCGGAAGGGGCGATCACCATGAAAATCATTTATAGTTGGCCGCCGACGGTGAAGGGCATTCAATGCGCTTCAATGCTGCGTTGGGTTCAGGACAAAGGCTTAAGGTTTAACAGGATGGCGGAGGAGGGATGGCGTTCATTCTACCGGTTTCATGTTCTGTTGCCTGGGGTGAATGAATGGTTTGAACACAGGCCCGTTTTCTGGAAATTGAATCCTTTCTTGGCCTACCTGCATTTGATTGCAATCGTAGGCAAGTGGAAGTGTTTGGGGGCGCATTCTCGCAACAGTGATAGCAGGCAACTAACCTGGTGCGTCTCTCCGTGGCATTCTGAGTTGCTTTCACCTTCTGTCCATTGTATGAGCAGTATGGCCCCGAGATACAGAGCCACACCACGTTGGGGGCGCCATCAGGGCCAAAGGAGTGGGGCTGGCAGACGAGGAAATCGAAGCCCAAGGAGAATTTCCCCCCTCAATTGTGCCTCCCCTTCATCGATCAGAACAGGGGACTCTGGGCAGTCCATTAACCATTCGGTGCAGACGACAAGGTTTCATTACCGCCGTAGAACTGCTCGACCAGTTGTCTCGACGCTAATTACAATCATATTCAAAGAAGAAGATGAGACGGAGGGCTCTCTGGCGGAGGAATCTTCGGCGGAGGGCACTGAAGCAGAGCATTCTCCTGGGAATTCTAATTTTTCTTCGCCCAATTGGGGAAAGGAGGACAGCTCATATTCCCCATCTTCACCAAGCAAACTGGTCGAAGAAAGCTCTCTGACACCCACAGAGGAACAAATTGAGGCCAGGGCGGAGATGGGCAGCATGCTGGACTTGAATGAGCCCATAACCGTTCCAGATAAGCCGACAATTACCCAGGGTTGGGCAGAAGCCACCACCTCAGCTCCTCAACAGCAAGTAGAGCCCACGCTGCCGGACTTTCACTATGCCAACACTCTTTATCCAAAATTGCCTCCAGGCATGAAGTTGGAGGATGTTCCAGAGGGTATGGAAATCTCTTGGGAGCCTCTGGACGAGTTCAAAGTCTACAAACCGGAGAATGATAAGTAAACGGTCTTCCCCTGAAATTTTTGAAGGTATGCTCGTAATTTGTTGGAAATCATCTTTGATTTTGTGGTCGCGTTAATGGACAAGGTCGGTTATGGTCATCGTCATGGTCGAGGGGCTAAGCACAGCTGGGTGCGGTTTTGTCTATTGGTTTGGGTCGCTAGTTATGATCGATGTGCTCAGTTTGGTTACTGATGGTCCGTCGGGTCTGGTCTGGTCGTAGTTTTGATCCTGGTGCGAGCTATGGCTCCTGCTCAGCGAATGATGCATGTTTGAAGGGTCTCGGTCTCAAGGCCTGCAGCCCAGATTTTGGGAAACGAAAACCTGGCTGCAGAAACTCACTCAGAAATGATCTCTTCAATCCTTATCACTCAGGAAATTCTGTGTTTTGTATGGACACTTTTTGAACATGAACTTTCCACTTCTTACTCTTCTATTGTAAGAGGTGCTAGCCTCAGTGGTTCTGTTAGTTTTTTTGCAAGTTTGACAGAGAGCTGCAAGCTTCAGTGGCACTCTCAGAGGTTTCGCCCTCTTGTATATACTTTTTCTTCTTTAATATAAATAGATTAGCCTTTGCGTAGAAAAAAAAGCATATTCTTAACAATTAGCCTCTCCTCTACCTTCTTCTATCTCCCTCCTCCTATAAATGATTGATAGCATGCCATGTTTATTAATATAACTCATCCTTTATAAAAGGAAAGATGTTACAACAAGATAGAACCAATCCCTAAATAAGTGGATCTAAAACCAACTTAACTTAGATGTAGGATAATGGAGATCATAAGAAGGTAAAATGGCATCAAACCTCCTAAATTCCACATGCCCAAAGTCGTGCACAAGGCTTGATGGTTAAATAGGGAAGTGTAGATTGCAGGGAACAATTTTAATAAATCCATTTTGAAACCTCATCCAAACATCCCCTATTTTGTACCTTTTCAGGGTTTTGTTTATGTGTCACCTAAAAAACCATAGTATTCACATAACCCATGTTTTATATTTTATTTATTCATCTTCATAAAATTTTAAATGGCGTGTAAAAATTGCTTCTCCAACTATCCACTACATGAAATTTTTGCAGCTACACCCAACTTTTTAGAAGTGAGTTAGGAAAAGACAAAAAACATTTTAAGTAACCATCAAATCATGGAAATCGTCTATATTAATGCTCATATGTCTTATGAAGTTTGTATGAGTTGAGAATGGAAAAATATATGGTAATGAAGGTAATAATTAATGACGAATAAAGAGAAATTTATAAAATATTACATAAAATGACCTTCGAAATCATGTCAAAACAGGGGCCCAACACCCTATTTTTTGAACGATAAGGATTTTAATGTGTTTTTGGGTTAACATTGCAGTTAAATCATTATATAAATGGGGTCCACAAACAAAGAATATCATACATCAATTTTCCATCTAGTTATGTTGTGACCTTAAATTAAATTATTATTATTATTATTATTGAAAGTAGAGTTTTGTGATTTGGAATGCTTTGGAATTTTAACTTTGTCCAAGTAAATGTAGTAAGCACACTTAATAAGGTAATGATAAAAATATTAACCAAAATATGTGATCTATTTGTATAGTGTAAATGGGGTAACCCATCATGAAATTTTGCGAGCCTTGTATTTAACTATCTATATTGAACAAAATATATTATATTATATAGCACATCCTCCTCTTACAAGATTCTTTGTTATCAAAGCATTGGAAAAGGTTGGTTGTCATTAAAAATCTTGTTTCAATGTGTATCCCCCTACTTTATGATATATTATTAAGGTTGTATTGGGTTGAGTAAATGAGATGATAATTAAATATTATAAGATTCTAACAAAATTAGTATATTACAAGAGGATCAATCTATCCTTGGTCGATAGTTTCTTAATTCATTTGTTGATAAGGTTCTTGATTCAAACCTTTTGTTTTTTATTCTTAGTTTTTTTTGAATTATTATTCTCTAGAAACATTATTATGAGAATATGGTTTAGAAGAATGTCAAAATAGGAGAATATCTACATAATCAAATCCATAATGGTCAAATAAGATGATTTGGATTGGATAATTATATTTTTTTTCATTCATCTCAATGCTTTTAGGGTGGAAAAATTAGAGGAATCCGCTCTCAGGACCATTTTTATCAACAGGGCCTAGTTTGGCAACTTGGGGTCTGAAACCTTCTAAGAGTGTTTTGAGGCATCAAATGATGTTTTTTGGGGTAAAAAATTTCCACTTTAGTGCCATGCCTTTTTTTCCTATTCAATACACAAATACCTTTCCAACGATGCAAGAATCACATCAATCAGAGTCTGTATGCGAAAGTTATGCCACTTAGAAGTTGTTCTTCTCGTTTTCAGCACCATAATTCGAGAGGATGCAACATCAGCCCCCATTATTCATGGAAAAGGGGCTAGACATGTGATTATGATGAATAAGACTCTAGAAGAGTCTATATTGCAACTTTGATTAAGAGTTGTGGTAGTCAGGAGCAAGGATGGGGCTTCACAGAACAATCTAGCAGGAGCATGGATGATCATTCATATTAATGAAAACCAGATTTTAAAAGCTTAAGTAGGCCTAGGCATCGGATCTAACAATTCTGCTGAAATGTCGGCCTTAAAGTTACTTCTATGCTGGCTTATCCACAGGAACATCTTCACAGTTCAGATATTTGTGGAATCTTTAAATGTTGTAAAATGGGTTAATGGACAAAGTAGATGTCAAAATTATATGCTGAGACCTTTATTAGAAGAAATTCAGAATCTAAAGACTTCATTTAATGTTTTTTCGCTTTGCCATATATACAGGTAATGGAATGAATCAGCGGACAAGCTTTCTAAGGAAGGTTTACAGCAAAATATGGGCAGCTGGAGAATAGAAGAAGAAGATTATGGACAGATCCGTGTGTCGGATCAGCCTCCCTATGCATAATCTTTGGTTTTGTCTGATGTTTTATATATACTATCAAAACTGTTGTCACTGGTTGTGAGTACAGGTGTCTTTTGGCAAACTGTTGGTATATTTCTTTTTTGACTTTCATGTTATCTATTTCCTAATATGGGTTGTTTTCCTCAATGAGGAGACCCAAGAATAGATGCGTGACTTTGATACTTGTTTGGAAATGCTTGATATGGGATGGCATTAGTGATAATCTGGAAATGTGAGCTGAAATCTTTTAGCCCAAGTTCCAGAGCATTTTTCTCCCAGCTTTTAGTACAGAAAAGGTAGCTTTTTCTGGGTAGCTTTATGATTGGATCATACAGCAAACTGAATGCATATGCATATACTCCGTAACTTTTTATCGATTTATAAAAAGTTTGATTTTTTTCTTTGGAAAAAAGGCACTCTCATGTTGGAGGACAACAATAATTATACAAAGTAAAGCCTAAATTTTCAAACATTGCCTAAATTTTCCTAAAAAAAATTAATACACTGCTTATAAAACACTAATATAAAAATAAATCCTATACAAAAATAAAGTCCATTTTTTCATACATAAGGACTATAGATACATGAACCAAAATCATTGAAAGATAAAGAGAAAATAAATATTCTTTTATTATTTTCAAATTAAGAAATTATAATGAAAAATGTTCTATCAATTTTCTTCTTAAATTTTTTAAAAACACTATGTTGGAGGACAATAATAATTATAAAAAAGTAAAGCCTAATTTTTTACATAAAGACTATAGATATATGAATCAAAATCATTGAAAAGGGATTCCCTAATTTTTTTTTTAAACATTTCCTATAAGACACTCTAATACAAAAATAAAGCCGAACTTGATGTTTTGCAGAGGAAGGCACCTAAAGACTATAGATACATGAATCAAAATCATTGAAAAGGGATTCCCTAACATATTTCTTTAAAACATTTCCTATAAGACACTCTAATACAAAAATAAAGCCTAACTTGATGTTCTGCAGGGGAAGGCACCTAAAGACTATAGATACATAAATCAAATCATTGAAATGTGATTCCCTAATTCTTTTTGTAATATAAGACATTCTGGTACAAAAATAAAAAATAATTTGGGTCACATTTAATAATAATAGCCACCTGTAAAATTGACAAATCCAATGTCTTAATCCATTGTTTTGTGTATCTTTTATGTCTATATATAGTTCTCACACAAAATGATTCAAATTCAGCACAACAAATGTGTAGAAAATTCATAACAAAATTATGCCTTTAAATAGGCTACATTGGAGAAGAATACAATGGGAAAAAACCATGGGTTATGAAAACC
>APFE030729715.1:57779-96006 GCA_000404065.3 Pinus taeda
CTCTTCATACTGGGCTTGCACAATAAATTATTTTTCTTTATACTTGTTTTATTTTCATTTTCAATAATTACTAATCATGCTTGGAGTTTGATTCAGAAAGTTCATTAAATGCAACCATACTTTTAGGATTAAAAAATGATGCCAGTCAATGCAGTCAAAACATTACTTCTACAATTTAAGTGATTTATTCTCCCACAAGCTAGCTGGTAAACTCGGGAAAATGTCGTCTTGATCTCATGACCAAAAATGTTACCAAATATAATGCAATTATTGAACTTCTATTGAAAGCAATTGCATTAGCTATATCACATCTAGTTGTTTACTTGGATTGGGGCAATTACATAATACGTTGTGTATGATCCAATACCTCTTCAAAAATATTTGTGGGCCAGAATTCTTGAGCCAACAATGTTGCCAAATAAGGCAATTGCATTTGATATATGATCCAATACCTCTTCAAAAATATTTATGGACGAGAATTCTTGAGCCAATAATGTTGCCAAATAAAGCAATTGCATTTGATATACAACATTTAACTGTTTACTTGGATTGGAAACTGGTATGCAATTATAAATATTGTGTATGATCCAATATCTATTCAAAAATATTTATGGGTGAGAATTGTTGAACCAATAATGTTGCCAAATACAATGAAATTATTGAACTTCTTTCAAAAGCAGCTAACCCCTACATTGTGTATGATCCAATGCCTCTTTAAAAATATTTATGGGTGAGAATTCTTCAGCCAATAATGTTACCCAATAAAGCAATTGCATTTGTTATACAACATCTAACAGTTTACTTGGAATTGTTATACCACATCTAATTGTTTACTTGGATTGGAAACTAATCTACAATTACATAAATTATGTGCATGATCAAATACCTATTCAAAAATATTTATGGGGGAGAATTCTTGAGTAAATAATGTTTCCAAATATAGTGTAATTATTGAACTTCTTTCAAAAGTAACTACATTCGATATGAAACATCTACTTGTCTACTTGTATTCACAACTAGCAAAGCTGCAATTACATTTACTTTACATGATTTTGCACTTTTTTAGAAGATATTATATGTATGATCCAATACCTATTCAAAAATATTTATGGGTGAGAATTCTTGAGCCAATAATGTTGCCAAATATAGTGCAATTATTGAACTTTTTCAAAAGCAACTACATTCAATATGAAACATCTACTTATCTACTTGTATTCACAACTAGCAACACTGCAATTACATTTATTTTTTGTGATTTTGCACTTTTTTAGAAGTATTTATAGGTGACAAATTTTTAATGTCACTTTGAATTTATTACATATATTCATGTGCTAAGAACATTTAATGAATTAACTGATTCATTAGTTACTTTTGTTTTAGATTAGCAACTATTGAACTTTTTCAAAAGCAACTACATTCAATATGAAACATCTACTTGTCTACTTGTATTCACAACTAGCAACACTGCAATTACATTTACTTTTTGTGATTTTGCACTTTTTAGAAGTATTTATAGGTGATAATTTTTTAATGTCACTTTGAATTTATTACATATATTCATGTGCTAAGAACATGTAATGAATTAATTGATTCATTAGCTAATTTTGTTTTCGATTGGCATTGGTTGCATTAAGTTAATTAAAGCATGTGCATAAATATAATCATAAAATGACAATCACTTAAATAAATGTACATATAAGACCTTCCAAAATCATGTACATATATATACCTCCAATGCCATCATGTCCAAATAATACAATGTCATATTCAAAATTAAATTGTACAACCTCTGATGATACAATGTCATATCTATGTCCCCTAAGTCAAAAAAATAAATATAGTTTTATTACCAAATTCATTGAAAATATTTATAAGCTGCCTAGTAAAAGATTGTACACTATTCTAAATAGCAATATTAATAAATATTTATATTTGGTTAAACAAGTATTAAAAACAAGAGAGTATTTTTTTTGTTACACAATTTTCAAGTTGTATAATTAGAAATACCTCCCCATTTTTAATGTAGCTGGACTCATTTTATTATTTACTATATTATACCAATTTAATCAAATAATTTGAAATGCAAACTCCAAACCATATTATATTATGATAAAAAAATTCACAAATCCATGTCATGATCTTATATATGATAATGAATAATGATACAAATTTAACACTCTCACAAGATAGCAGCATCCATCAAGAGAGTATCCAAGATAAAAGATATAACAAGCACCACAAGAGATTTGCCACATGCCAATAGTTTAAAATAAGGAAAAAATATAAAAAAAAATATAACAAACACCACAAGAGATTTGCGGCATGCCAATAATTTAAAATGAGAAAAAAATATAAAAAAATAATATAAATACTTTTAAAATTTTCTATTTCTTCTTTTTCAAATACAATAAAATAAAAAAAAATAATATAATTTTTTTTAAATTTAAATTCCTTTTTCAACTTCTTTAAATACACAATAAAAAGATTATTTTAATAGATAAAAATAAAAATTAAACATGTCCTCTTAATTATAAAAGTTTCCTTTCACTCATAAAATATGGTCTTATGTTTATTACACGTAAGACACATCTAAGGTACATCATACCTGGCTCTCGTTCTGTATCCTATAGTCACACACTGCAATATTTCAATAAAAGAAATAATATAAATATTCTCCTTGATCAAATTCGATGTAAAATTCTATGTTGGCATAAAATGCTAGAACTACTCCCAAGCTTCCGAAAATATACACCAATTTACAAGCAGCATTGGATGAAACGTGCAGAAATAAAGCTATTGCAACTTTTGCCTTCCACCCAGAGAAGAGCATACAATCTCTTTTATGATATCTCAGAAAACTTCTCAGTTTTTCAAACTCCGGTACATATTGTTAATTTGTTCCTGCACGATAAAAAATATTCCGTATATTACGTATCATATGAGCCGCCAAAGCTTCCAAGGATAAATATATATTCGAAATCGTGCTTCTACTTATTTGAAGAAAACTTAGATCGCTGGCAAGTATGTTCACTTTTACCTGATAATACTTCAGTAGCTGGGATCTCTTTTTCTTGAAAGTGGGCGTCAGTAGATTTCTTTCCACGTCGAACACTTGAGGATCTAGATGGACGGCCTTAATGTGCTCAAACCCTCTGAGCTGATAAAGACAAGAACACTGCATAAGTTATTGATGTGGATAAATTGAAGCAGAGCAAGCGCGTAAAATGTCCTAAGTATAAAATTATGTCATGTCTACGAAAATGGAGTGTCCTGGCACATTTAATGAAGCATATATTATATACATTTTTCGCTTTAGCAACAGCAGTCAGCTCCTCGAGTATGTGACTTCTCAATTTAGGTTCCGAACACAATTCATTGAAATCGCCATCTAGGCCATTCTGTCTAGCCCAAGATTCAGCCTCGTCTTGGTTTGGTACAACCACGGCCACCAGAGATGACTCAAAGCTGTTGCCATAAATCCAAATCTGAAAGAAACATGAAGTGCCCAGTAAAGGCAATAATCAGAGGATTACATGCATAAAGGAAAAAGTTTTCAAATAAATCGATCAGCTCCTTGTCAAGAATCGAGCAGAGAATATGATCTTACTACATCTACACAGGAACATTGTCCATAGACGTTCTCAAGATTCTCGACCGCAATATACTCTCCTTGTGAGAGTTTGAATATGTTCTTCTTCCTGTCGATGATTTTCAATGAACCATTTGGCTGCAACTCACCAATATCCCCTGCAAATGTATCAAACTTCATTTTCTTGATTGATTTACCCAAATTTCGCTTACAGTTCACATTGAAACATTTGCATTTATTATTTCACTCTAGATATACAAAATGCCAGTTCCATTTTAAGTGTTCATCATCTTTACCAAAGAAAGCTGTCCATCCACTCTTGTTGCTGTATTGATGTTTTTCCACATTATTCAACAGTTGCAACAGAATCGATATCAAAATAAATAATAAAAAACTTGTTCAAATAATCCTTAAGCTTGGCCATGCTGTCGCTCATTGTAGCTGAAAAGGGTATGGTCAGTTAGGCCTTGTTGACACGAGGTTGAGAAGGCATCTGTTTATGAGTTGGCCTGCAAAACTGATGAAGCTCTCTGCCTGATCTCACTAATAAAGCCCAAAAACTCAGAGAAAAGGACAAGAAACAAGAATCGATCCAAACAGATGCCTAACTCTATTGATCTGGCCAAAGGCCTTCTTATAGATTTACGATGGGTCCATTCAAGCCATCTCACAAGTTAAAAAAATAATAAACTAAATGCATAAAACAAACGCTGGAAAGAAAAGATAAATAATGCGTATGCATTCAGCTCAAAGGCTGAAAGATGCAACTAACTATCCCTACATGCTGCTCAAAAGCTTGAGTCCTTGCTTTCCCCAGATTTAGCTTGAAAGCATCCTTGTTTACTCCTGTTACCACTGTTTCCAGCAAGGGTGCATATAGTTAAATTCTTCACTTTAATTCAACAGAGCAGGGCAATTATTGGCCAGTTTCACATTCCCCAAGGCACTTAATGGATCCCAATGCACAGGGTTCCTAGGTCCAAATACAACAAGCGCTCAAAATGTTCAGCACAATTTATACTTGACATGCCACGTGGGAATTTTGGCAAATAAAGAAGGCATCGAGCAAAAATCACTCCTCTAAGGTGGCTGTACTCTCCCTCCTAGCCACGTAGGGGGTAAAAATGGTCCAAGGAGGTCATTCCTTGGCATGCATGTGCAAACTTTAGTCAAAGTTGAAAGAAATCATGCTTTGAACAAAACCCAAATGCCAAAATTCATCAATCAAGTAGAGCATTACCCATGCAAGCCAAAACAATCATTCCTAGCTGACACATGTCAAGGTTCAAGTGGGCCCAGAGGTAACACCCTAGGTCCAAGGATAGCTCATTGGAATCCTCATAACATGGACCATATCCCTCAAAAAAAAACAATGGGCTTATCTTGCAAGATGTTTTCTCCACAAGGCAATTCATGGGATTGCTGGGGCTCTCTTCAACTTCACATGTAGGAGACAAAATGGTCAAACTAACCATTGGAAGCTTCTTGGGTTACTATTTGTCATATCAACTTAGATAAAGTTAAATATAGGAAAGTTGGACCACTTCTTGGGTAGGTGGAGACATATTTCAAGATTTAACAACCATTTCAAGTATGAATCAAGAGGAAGTTGGTCATTGTTTTCAAGGAATAATATTTTATGGACTTTTTCTTCCCTAGTTGGATGGATCGATCTACCTTTTGTGGGGATCTATTATTACTCATTGTACATATGGTTTTCACCACT
Source organism: Pinus taeda (assembly GCA_000404065.3). Lineage (NCBI taxonomy): Eukaryota > Viridiplantae > Streptophyta > Pinopsida > Pinales > Pinaceae > Pinus > Pinus taeda. The sequence goes on from APFE030729715.1 coordinate 63,095, forward strand.
TTATTTTATTAATTTTAGTTTCTAGAAGTAGACTAGACCCAGAATTTCCTTGCTAAATCTACCAAAATTCCCCAAATAATATTATCTTAATGTAAAGTGTTAGTTTTTGGTAGCATCAGATGTGCTCTAACCATGAAAATTGGTGGAGAGACTAAAGCACATGAGTTCTAAAGAACCCAACAACTGTTTGGTGAAATTCCACCTGGATGGTATTTTATTAAAATAATTAATATTTTTAATGGAGTTTTTAAGTCTAAACTTAAGAAAACTAAAGTATTAATGGGTATTAATCAAAATATGGGTAAGAATGATCTAGAAAGTGGATCAAGTCAAGTTGTAATCTTAGCCGTTAATTAGAGACTTAATCTTAGCCATTGAAGTCTCAACGAGAAGAGTGTAAAAAGGAGACTTGGGGTTCACTTAGAAACACACACGGAGAGAACGAATTTATCTGAAGTTCCATTTTCGGGGCTAGGAAGCTGAGAATTCGAATAGAGTGATCATTCTGTAGCAGAGGGGCAGGTATAGTTCGCGAATACTGGACAGATAGGCGGAGGGCCACTAGTGGAGGCAACACAACAGCTAGAAGCACTGACGCTGGGCCAATCTATGCCCATGCAGGCCTGAAGCAGAGCCAGAAGGGCCAACGCAGAGCAAAAGTTGCCCTCACGCAGAAAGTTGGAACTTGTCGGGCAGTTGCCGGAACAGCCGGGAAAGGTTGACGCAAAAGTTTTAGGAGGCAAAAGAGTCAGCGCAGCGCTGACGCGGAGCCTATAACGCTAACGCAGGGCCTACACAGGGCCAGCGCAGAGATAGCCGGGGTTAGCCAGTTCTGTTGTCAGAACAGCCGAAAACTGTCGAGTGAAGTGAGGTAATCTAACTCAGTTTTCCGCCATTTTATTTTTCTGTCACCGATTTGCAAGAAGGGCAACCAGCGTTGTATTCAAAACTACTGCTTAATAATATAAAACTCTCAAAGTTGCTGCACCAGTTTTCCCACATTTGGTTTTTCCCTAGACTATTTTCTCCAAAAGTAACGGTGTCCTATGTATCTTGTTCTTTGCTCAGTTTCTTGTTTCATGTAATCAAATTAAATTGGTGTAGGCTGCAGAAGTAATTTACTTCAGTATTTTCATAAAATAACTTGATAATGTATATTAAAATCAAGTAGGAGAAGTAAATTCAGTTTTGCTGCAGTAGGGGTTCCTTGAGGATAGCAATTTTCACATAAAAAAAGTTCCTTACTTGCTCAATATAAAAGGACTTCCTCATTTGTAATTCATGGTCAGATAGTGGGAGTATTCCTCTACTTGTTGGAGTTTTGGGTGTATTATGCAATAAATGTTTCAACTTAGAAGGCTTCTTTTTCTTTCTCCTAGGGTAACCCCCTAAGAGAACTTTTTCTCCTATTTTGGATAGCCAGCCAACCAACAACCCTACACATTAGCTTGAGGTTGATGATATCCCGGCTCCTCCACCATTTTCACCAATCACTACACCTCTCACCATCCAAAATTCCTCTTGAATGGTGGGTTGCCACTCAATAGGTACTTTGATCATTTTGCAATCATGTGCTTTTTGTGATATCCCCTATTCCATAAATTGCAAAGTATAACACAATTCTGTAATTTTTGGCGTTGGGGGCAAATTTTGGATTGTGGGAAGCATAGGAGATGTAGATAAATGGAGCTCATGTTCAAAATAAGAGGCAATACGCACCCCTTAGAGAGAGAGTGCGAATTAGTGGAAAGTGGAGGCCACCAAGGGGTATGCATGGCCCAGGAGTATATAAGGCGAAAAGGGAGGCATTTCCATCTATCTTTTGACTATCATACTTCAGAATTTTACCTCTCTTGGAGTTGTTCAACACAATGGTTGGAGTGTTGTTGAGCATAAGGAATTTCAAGCAAAATCCACACCAATTTCGAAAAACTTCAAGTGTCTCCCTAGCTGGTAATTTGGGGAGTCCATTTTGAGGCTTCCACGGGGAGTTAATTGCAGTAGTTTATCCAGTTGTGCACATTTCCTAGGCGTAAAGGTAGTTCTACCCATCAATTTTTCCAGTCACCCTAAGTGTTTGGGGTGAGCTGAATTTCCAGGGGTATTTCCCCTCCTGGAGCCAGAGTTTTGGTGGCATTTTGCAGTGGTAGTTATAGGCCATACTTGAGGGCCAAATTTTCCTTTGTTGGCAGTGCGTAGGCCTCCCTAGGCAAAGGCTACACAAGCCTTGGAGCAGAACTGTTGGGGAAGGGAGGAGCCAAGGAGTTGCGCATTCTAGGGGCTAATTTTTTTTCTTATGAGGAGTTTCTTGGAGCAGGATTTGAGGGGTATTTCCAACTAGTCAGTTCTTACAGGAGCATGCACAATTAACTGAAGGATATTAAACAAAATTAACATACATGAAAAAATACCAGAGACATAGAAATGGCGGAAAAGACCTTAGCCTTACTGTATTCCTCTCATAATGTAATGTACAAATAATGATAATAATACAAATAAATACGAGGAAGCTTGTCTCAAGATAGCATGTCTATCTTGGACACTATGGTTGAGCAAATCTCTCAACCAAACACTAATCTAAGAGCCTAACTAGTTGGAGAGAATCTCTCAACCAACTAGGCCTAAACTGACTCCTAACCATGAGGAACAAACTCAATCTAGAAAAATAGGATTAAATCCAACTTTCTTGATTTTAATTAATTAAATTGTTTTGGACTTAGAATTGTTTTCATCACATGAGAGTGAGGTTAACATTCCCCCCCCCCCCCCAATGATAAGTCCAAAATAAGAACCAGGAACCATCTTACAAGTTCTCATGCTGACGCTGTTGATCCTCAAAAATGCTGCAGAAAAACCACCAAAGTTGGATGCTGAAAAAACTCTAATCTGAAGATAACATGAATCAGCTGCAAGTTTGATACATCTCTTGATAACTCCATCAGGTGCCAAGCTGCAAAAGCATCCATTGGTCCTTTGCTTTCAATCAACATCCTTTGTCCATTGACAAAGTGTTGATGACGCCCACTGGCGAATTTGCTTTGTCCACTGACAAAATATTGAGAACACCCACTAGCAAATTTGTTGATGTCAAAACTGCTCAATGTTGTTTGTTGAAGACTGTTCACTGTTGTTTTTGTTTGTTGAACGCCCATTGGCGAATTTGTTGATGATACCCACTTTATGCTTTGTCGATGCCCACTGGCTGATGAGGATGCCCACTAGTTGATTTGATGAAGACTTCCCACTGACTGCTTTTTCTAATGTTGCTGGAGAATTTCTTAATGATGCCCACTGGATGCTTTGTCGATTCCCACTGGCTATTGAGGATGCCCACTGGCTGATTTGATGAAGACTTCCCACTGGCTGTTTTTTTTAATGTTGTCAAGACTTTCAGTCTGACAATCAACTGCAATTCCATTATCATTTCCCCCCTTTTGTCAGCTGAAAGGAGAGACAATCATTTGCTCTTGATTTTTGAACTCCCCTCCTTCAGGTGTAGAAGAGTTTCTTCATTTTACTGTAGAATTAGTCTTCATGTGAGACTGAATCCTTCGATAACACATAGACAATTGTTTCACTGTAGATGACCACTTCCAAGGATCAATCCATGCGTAATGATTTTCACTCTGGGTGGTTGATGTCGCTTGCAGCGTCTTTTAGATGAATGATTTTTCTTGCCACAATGGTGACAAGGATGGAGGTCAAAGCATTTACTCTCCATATGGCCATTTCGTTTACAATGGTTACACTTAACCATATTCTGATCATTGTCGAGAAAACCAGCACTTACAAACTGAACTGGTTTTGAGAAATCTAGAACAAACAAAGTGTTTCCTTTGTTGTATCCTAGGCCATGTCGATCTTTGTTGAAGGAAATTTCTTCCCAAGGTCTGATCACTTTCTTGGAAAGATTATCCTGTTGTTGTTCTTCATACTTCTTGTTGTTGCTAACAATTTGTCCTTGATTTATTAAACCTTTTGTATTGCACTGGGCATCAAGCATTAACAATTCATCTATTTGACATGCTGCATCAAACTAATCAATTTGATCATTGGTACTACTTGTTGCATCATTAGGTAGTACAACTAGTTGGATGAGATCACTTGTGTCACAACTTATATCAACCTTTTTGCTTAGATCATCTGTGTTGCAACTTTCATTAATATGTTGAATAAGATCACTTGTATCACAACTTTCATTTGTTGTTGTGATGAGGTCTTCTGTGTCACAACTTGCATCTGTCTTCTATACACATTGTGCATCAAGTAAATCTTTCTTTTCACTTAACTTAATTTGGAGTGCATGAATGAGTTTTTCTTTCATTTCAAGCTCAATGTGAAAGTCTTTTGTTGCTTCTAATGTGCAGGTCAATTGATTGATTAAGGTTTGATTCTGCTTCAACTTCCATTCCAGTATTTCAACTTTGTTCTGTAACTCATGATTGCAATCTTGCAAATCTTTAATCTCCAGTTCTGCACTTTGAAGACGATTTCCTCCTTTACCCATTATGACTTTTGACACGCTCGCTTGTTCTGACTCGCTTGCTTTCTTGATTTTTCTTGATGCTTGCTTGTAACACTTGCAGGATTTGAAGATCTCACTCGCTTGAATTCTTGAACTTGTGTGCCTGATTTAGTTCATCAATGGAATGGTTGAACTCACACTCGCTTGAGTTTTGTACTAGAATGAGGGTGTCAGATGCCACCAAAAATGCTCTCAATGTTTACAATGACAAGTTCAAATGATATTGACTCACTTGAAGAGAATTGACTTAGTTGAGGAGAATTGACTCACTTTACCTCCTATAAATTCACAATTTGGGTGTCGGTTTCTACCAAGAATGCACCTTTACATTTCAACACAATTTTATTTGAATTTGTTTACAAGTTAACTTACAAATTATGATTTTGTAAGTTACATAATAACCAATTGTCGTTGAATGTTGATGTAGTCTTTTGAAATGCATGAGTTTGTAGTTGCATTAACATGATTTCCTTGTGTGAATTTTCTTGTTGATGTAGAATGTTGGTGTTCCCAACTTTGATTATGTGTTGTAGTTGCGCAAATGCATGTGATTGTTTGTGCTTGATTGAATGCTCGTTGCAACTTCTTAATTTCAAGTGCTTTGATTAATGTGCTTGTTTCATTCACTTGCTTTAGACTCCTTGTGTGTGTTAGATAAGATAATTGTAGTGTCAAAACTAGACACAAAACATGCACAATCAATCACTACACGAGGTGTACCTAAGATCCCCTTATTCAATTTCAGGCGGATCTAGGACACATCAACACCACAAAAAGATATGTTTTTATGAAGTATTCAGTATATCACCCTTTTATCTTTACAACGTCGTTGTTGAAACCTCAAAATTCCAGAACTCCTTGATAAATTTCAAAATTGCTTGGAAGCAAATTGTCTTCAAAACGGACTCACCCACTTTTTTCAACAAAATATTAAAATGATCTCCTTAACAAATACACCTTATCACTCCATTACAAGGAAATAAGCCCTTACTTTATAAAAATCCCACTTGTCAGTCCACACTAAAAAAAATGCACACTTATCTCTCCACTTTTAAAAATTGCACCTTCCTTTTACTTTAGAAACATAAACTAAATATGGGTCTCGAACCTTCCTTTCACTTTAGACACGTTTATTACAATGTTATACACTTTCTCACTCTATTTTTAAACTTGCAAAAATATATATTTTAAATTCCCATTTAAAATAACTTTAATGAGTTGCTTTAATAAAGTGAATTAAAAAGTGAATTCAGGTTTATGGAGTTATTTGAAAAAATAACATGCATCCACAAAATTCGATCGAAAGCTACTGCGGCACATGAAATTCTTTGACTGTTTACCGGAAATTCTTCGGAAGGATCAAGCACATCCTCCATTACAACAAACGTCGTCTTCATCATTTTTTGCGATTTTTAAATTCTTGCATATCAATGTAACTGTCTCCCTCGGGATTCGCTTCTTGCATATCGCCGCAAGATTTGTGCGCTACAATCATCTTCAAACTTGACCAGTGTAACTCGGATCTTCAAGAACAGGTCCAAGTATCCACTCGTTGAATTGAATGCTGGAAGGTCAGGCAGATTCCCATGTTAAGAAACACAACCGCGGAAATGTCCTAATCTGGTGGTTGGATCAACAATCTCTCGAATTTTTGTCTCCACAACCTGGCCAATTCACATGCCATTTCCTATGCAATCATTGAATTGGTCATTTGATTTCCTCCCTCCAGCGTTTTTCCACTAATAATTGCACACGACTCCAAGCTCCACGTACAATGTGTCCATGCAGCAGCGTATTCAACCGGCCACACCACACTACAATATCCTCACTCACACGTTGCTTTGTTCATACACAGAATTGCATACACCTTTGTGCTCCAATATTCCTCCCGCACGCAAAAGGCATTCACACAACAAGTTGCATGCTCCGTAGATCTTTTTAGCTTTGATACCACATTAAGGGTATTAAACAAAATTAACACACATGAAAAAATACCAAAGACACAGAAATGGTGGAAAAGGCCTTAGCCTTACTGTATTCCTCTCATAATGCAATGTACAAATAATGATAATAATACACATGCAACAGCGTATTCAACCAGCCACACCACACTACAATATCCTCACTCACACGCTGCTCTATTCATACACAGAATTGCATACACCTCCATGCTCCAGCATTCCTCCCGCATGCAAAAGGCATTCACACAACAGGTTGCATGCTCTGTAGATCTTTTTAGCTCTAATACCACATGAAGGATATTAAACAAAATTAACACACATGAAAAAATACCAGAGACACAGAAATGGCGGAAAAGGCATTAGCTTATTGTATTCCTCTCATAATGCAATGTACAAATAATGATAAGAATACAAATAAATACATGAGAAAGTTTGTCTCAAGATAGTACGTCTATCTTGGACACTATGGTTGAGCAAAGCTCTCAACCAAACACTAAAATCTAGGAGCCTAACTAGTTGGAGAGAATCTCTCAACCAACTAGGCCTAAACTGACTCCTAACCATGAGGAACAAACACAATCTAAAAAGGTAGGATTAAATCTAACTTTCTTGATTTTAATTAGTTTAATTGTTTTGGACATAGAATTGTTTTCATCACATGAGAGCGAGGCTAACATTAACCAGTTGGGTCGTACGCACCTATTGGGCAACTTCCTCATTACTTGGAGGGGGGCAAGACCCTTTCCGGGTTTTTGTGGGTTTTGGGAGAAGAGTCTGGGGATAAATTTTTAGAGCATTCTAAGGAGTATTGGACCCTAAAATCATTGTTTCAGCAAATGTCTAGCAGTAGATTACTCGTTGGACAGTGTGCACTTCTTATTGCCAGACATTCCTTGTCTGGGTCAGAGATATCTCGTATAGTTTTTGCATAGCTTTTTTAGCAAGCCCAAGTTCTATCATTTTAGCTCATTCTATGTACCCATTTCTCACTTATTAATAAAATGGCTCAGACTTTTTTGCTAGTGTCTTTGGTATACTGATTTCTGGTTGTGGTTTTTATTCATCTTGATGTTCCTTGTACATTGTTTTGGTAGTTGCTGTTAATTTCCATTTAGGAATATTACAGTGCTATAAGAGCATGTTCTTGGCCAGCTATAGGAGCAAGAACTTGTAATGCCACCTTGTTTTGGTGGTGTAGTCTTTCACAGAGGCAGGGGTCGAGGCAGACGAGGACGGGGTAGAGGTTGAGGGCCTAACACTTTCTCTAACACTAAACTAGAGCACGCCATAGAGTGTGTTATTTGGGGCAGAGAAGCAATAGAGAATGCAGAGAATGTGGAGCCTAAACAGGGGGACAAGGAGTTGACATTGGCAGAGCTGGCTACACAGCGAAAGCTCATGATGGACATGCTAGCACAGTTGACTAGTGTTTATTTACCAAAGCCAAATAACCAAACCCGGGGAGACAACACAATAATGGGGAAGGAGGATCTTAGATGAGTGAAGGGAGTTGTTAAAATTGTCAACTAAGGAATTCCGCCTTGGTACAACGCATTTGATGGAGATGATGATTGCATTGGATTCCTCTTTTCGAGAGGTCCAAGATTGATATAAATATTATCTCATTCGGACAAGCAAAAGTGTGATTTTGAATTTATTCCCTCACATGTGCAAATTGTTTAGGTTGGCCTCAGCGTAATGTAGGCTCGAGAAGCCCAATGGATGTGTCTCTTCACCCACAACAAAGTGTATAAATAAAAGAGACCTCACACCTCATTTGGACATCATTCATTCACACATTCTTCTCTCTTCATCAGATTGGTTCATACAGCTTGGGCATCTTCTCTCTCCCACACATGCGGCTAGGACAGAATTTTTGGGCTAAAACAAAACCAAATTTCACACTGTTTGACCAACATTGACCGAGGTTGTTTTGACCGAATTTGACTACGGTTTTGAGGGGAGAATTTCGGCTTCTCTATGCCGCATTGTTTGGCACAAAAATCAAGGATTTTGGGGTTGTTCGACCTGCGTTGACTGTAATATCCACAATTTTGATTTTCAGCAATAGAGATGAGTTTTGGGAGATGGCGCAATTCCGGCATTGGGACTTAGGAGGAAAAGGGAAAAATTGCGGCTCTAGTGGAATATGGGGCCCACATGAAGTACGCACTTGGGGAAGAAGGAATTTGAATTCCTCAAGGCAAATCGAATTGGTGGAGGGACCCACAAGAAATGCATGGCGAACGATTATAAAAGGAAGGAATGAGGGAGCAATAGGGGTCTTTCGTCTATTTGAAAATTGAATTTTCCTTCGTTGTTCAACTAAGCCAATATTGTGTTATTCAACATAAGAGATTCCCAAGGAGAGAAGCTCTATCTTTCTTCGGTGGACTTCAAGTGCCACCCAAGGAAGGCTTTCATTCATCACTGAGACTGGAAGAGGCATCAACTACAGGTCCCACACATTTCTGGAGTAGAGCATGCGGTTTAGGAGCCACCACTACGCAGAGAGAGGATTCACTGATTGTTTGTGGAGCAGGGTTGTCAGGGAATTGAACAGAGAAGCTGAAAGAGCGTTCTTTCATCATTTACAGGAGTGTGGAGGGCAGCTACAGCCAAGAGGACTAGCCTACACGCAACTCTCACTTTATCATACACAAGACTGCATCATCTCCTCCATGACTCCGCAGTCATTGGAGTGAGACTCTTTTTGGGCAGCATCATCCAGGGGAGTTTGGCGCTGGGGTGTTGGGAAATCATTGTGAGGGCCATTTGAGGAGGATTGTTAGAATTTGGAGAGCAAAGATTGACAAAAGCAACCACAATAACAAAATTCGAATTTGGGGAAGGACCAAGCTATGAAGGGTCAAATTTTGAAGGTTAGAACCAAGGGAAACCCTTTATGGGTTTTGGGCAAGGAGCACTCTCCTAATTTTATAGAATTTTCTAAGCACTCTAGAGAGGGAAAATCAGGGGGCGAAGTTAAGCAGCAATGTAGTTTTGGAGTAGCAGCGCATTTTCCTGGAGGAGCTTGCTATTGTAGCTGTTGCGCTTTCTTGTATTCATCATTTGGTGCTTGTAGCTTGCCTTGTGCAAGCCTAGGTGCATTTTATGCAACTCATATGTACCCCAATGCTATTATTAATAAAATCTTGGCTAGTTTGTATTCCTGGAAATTTATGTGTTATTATCTTTGCATGTCTTTGTTATCATTGTAAAATTTCCACTAGGAATATTACATTGACCGCAGGGCTGACTATTGTTTGATCGAGTTTGACCAGAGTTGTTGGGACTATTTTGGGTTGACTTTGACCTTTGCTAGACGCCGAATTGGACTTCCTTTGACCGTGTGAAATTTTATCTATCGCAGATACTGTAAATTATCTTTCTAACTCAAAAATTAATTATGTAGTTTATTTACTACGACAAATAACAAATAAAATCACCACTGTAATTTTCACCATAAAAAAATTGCGGAAAAATAAAACACTGGAAACTAAGAAATTCTAGCACACACAATAATTTCAACACAGTTATTTTTGGACAATTGTCCCCGGAAAAACCCAACTTCGGAAAACCAATGCAACAGATGAGGGTTTTATTATTAATCTTCAACAACAATTTTGAGTACAATAATTTAGATGCCAAGTTGGCAATCTAATTTGAGGAAAATATTGGCAAAAAATATTGTGAGGATTTTCTCTCACCCCACAACTATTTTTTGCCTCCGAAATAGATTCCCCAGCCTCTACACTGAGCTCCCTGTGTCACCCTCTACGTAGGGCCTACGCTGGCCCTCTAGAGATTTCAGCCTTCCTTCCTTCAACTCTTCGGGGAACTGGAAATCTTCCTCTCGGAATGCTACTACTCTCCTCTTCCACCTGCTACTCACCCTCAGGCTCTATCTTCTCTACTGAGTTGTTGCTACTGAGAAAATCGAACTGCCTGAGCCACTGAGTATCTGCACTAGATGATCTCTCCATCGCCACATCGACTTCTTTTATAATCCACTGTTAGACCACCAACGTCCAAGATTAAAACTTAATCAATGGCTAGGATAATTTATGGATCGATTAGTGTGAGTTTCAAGATGATTCTCACCTTATCTCAATTAATACCGATTAATTAACCATATTCCCTAAGTTTAGGCTTAGGAAATATTTAAAAGTTGGCTAATAATCTCATTGAGACACTTTTAGGCAGAATTTCTAGAAACGATTTTTGGGTTTTGGAGATCTCATGTATTCTAGCCTCTCCACAAAATTTCAAGGTTAGAAAACATCCGAAGCTACAAAAACTAACAGACCGAGCTTCAAAGGAGGTGTTTTGTTGTTGTTTTGACTAGCGTTGACTTTCTGGTTAGGGCTTAAGTTTGACTGCAGTTGACTGCAGATTTTGACAGGGTTGATTTGACTTTGTATTGGGCTAGTCTATTTGACTTTTGTACTCTCTCTCTCTGCTGAACTATTGAATAATAATAAGATGATTTGATCTAGGGGTTTTTCCCACATTGGGATTTTTCCTTGGCATCTCTGCCAAATCTGGTGTCCTCTTGTCTTGGCTTGTCTTTTGCATTTGTTTTTATGTTCTATCTGCATTTAATGGTTGATGTGATTTTTATTGGGATACTAAAGAACATTGAAGTAAATTGTGCTAAAGAACATGGTATCAAAGCTCAGCTGAAGACAAAGCCCAAGAAAGAGTGATAAAAGCAATCACTAAGGAAAGTTGTTGGACAAGAATTTGAAGCTAGCCTCAATAACGACTACATCATACCTCAAATCTAAGGACAAGCTTAAGGACAAATCCGACTATCATGCATGGAAGATGTCTTTGGATTTGACTTTGGAAGAGAATGATGTTATGGACTATGTCAAAGGATTTGACTTTGGAAGAGAATGTGGATTTCAAATGCACCTGCAGCTGCCAAAACAAAGTACAAGAAAGGTGAGGTCAAAGCTAAGAAAATTATTGTTGATTCCATTCACAAGCATTTGGTTGCCTATATTTCTGATTTGGAAACATCTAAGGAGATGTATGACAAGCTGGTTGGGATGTTCAAAGTAAACAACGCAAATCAAGTTCTCTTTCTCAAGAACAAGTTGAAAGACATCAAGATGGATAGAGGAGAGTCCATTCAATCCTACTTCATGAGGATTACCAAAATCAAGAATGACTTCCTATCTATTGGAGAAGTTGTTGGTGATAGGGAGCTCACTCTTATTGCACTTGGAGGCCTTACAAGAGAATGGGATGTGTTTAACACTACCATTTTCAACAATGACAAGGTTCCGAGATTTGATGAATTATTGGCTAGATGCACTCAAGAAGAAATAAGGATGATGGAAAGAGACAAGCCCTCAAATGGAAATAATCCTATTGCTTTCTCCGCTCATGCTAAAAGGAAGAACAATGTTGGTCCAAGAAGACAAGATCAAGGGTGTAAGTCGGGATTCAAGAAGGAAGAAAAGGAAGATGCTTCAATTGCAACAGGTTTGGCCACTTTGCTAGAGAGTGTACTCACAAGAAGGATACTCCAAGGGATGATGACAACAACAACCACAACAATTACAAAGGCAATGACAATCAAAAGAACAACAAGTTCAACAACAACGGAAAGAGGAATGCTCCTGCTACTCGATATAGAAATGGTCGTCCTCCCAAAAGGTTGAGAAACTCCAGGTATGAGGAAACTAATGTTGTAGATAAGCAAAAAGAATTTTATCTTATTTCTGCCCTCACCATTGCCTCTCCTCCGGATACATTGGATCATTGATTGATTGATAGTGGTGCCTCAAGGCACTTCACTAGGTACAAGAAGGCCCTCACAAACTTGGTTGAAAAGAAGACAAATTTGGAGATCATACTTGGGGATAATGTCACCTACCCTGTGAAAGGGATTGGGACTGTCACTCTTCACTTAAATCAAAGTCAAACTCTTCTTTTATAAGAAGTATTATATGTACCTGATTGCAAAAAGAACCTGGTGTCCATTTCTATGATGGAAGAAAGAGGTTTCAAGGTGACATTCACTGATGGGAAGGTACGTGTTTGGCAAAGGAAGCTGAAAGATGCATTTACACTTGTATTTAGAGTTGAAGGTCTCTATCAGGTTGGAGGAAGTCCTTTGAGAGTTGTGTCTTGTGATACTTCTCTTCAATCTGAATTATTACATCGAAGATGTGCTCAACTTCATTACAAAGCCTTACCTGATGTAAGGAAGATGGTCACAGGTATGTCCGAATTCAACATACATCGTGAAGGAGTTTGTCAGGTTTGTGCAGCTGGAAAACATACAAGGGTACCATTCCCTTCAAGTGAAAGTCAAACCACTGATATTCTTCTATTGGTCCATTATGATCTATCAGGTATGTTGCCTGTAACATCTCTAGGAGGATACTTGTACTATGCATTTTTTGTGGATGACCTCTCTCACATAACATAAATCTATTTCTTGAAGAAAAAGGATGAAGTAATCAAATGGTTCCGCTCTTTCAAAGCCTTGGTCGAGAATCAAATAAGGAAGAAGATCAAAATATTGAGGACCGATAATAGAACCAAATATGAGTCGAATGAATTCAATGACTATTGTAGAGATTTTGGCATTAAGAGGGAGACCACCACTACATATACTCCTGAGAAAAATGTAATTGCCAAAAGGAAGAATCGAACAATCATAGAAGCTACCTTTTCTATGCTTCATGACCAAGGCCTACCAAGGTTCTTATGGGGAGAAGCTGCCAACACCACTGTATATGTTCAAAATAGATGCCCGCATCAAGGATTGGACTTCAAGACACATGAAGAAGTTTTCACCGGTAAGAAACCTGATGTTTCTCATTTTAGAATTTTTGGTTGTCCTGTATATTTTCATGTGCCGAAATTGGAAAGAAACAAGCTAGATGCATCTGGGAAGAAAGGAACTTTTGTGGGCTATAGTGAAATTTCAAAGGCATATAGAATCTATGTGCCTAGACAAAGAGAAATGGAAAGAAGTCATGATGTCACCTACGATGAAGATTTTGCCCTCGAGAAAGTCAAAGATCTTCCTATCCCTAGGAAGGACAATGATGATGATGCAGGAAAGAAAGATGAATCTCCGACCGATGAGCCGATGCCCAATGTTGAAACACCGATGGATCCCATTGATCCACCCCCTAGTGAGCCCTCTACCTCAAGAAAAAGACCTTCCTGGCTCAAATATACTCTTGAAGATGTTGAAAGACATGTTGCACCAAGGGGGACATTTCGTGAAAGCAAGAAGCCAAATAGGTACCAAGGGCACTTAGCTGCTATGAGTACCATTGTTCAATCTGAGTTACGTACGTTCAAAGAAGTCATGAAGCACCAAGTTTGGAAGGATGCGATGAATGAAGAATATGAATCGATCATGAAGAATGATGTCTGGGATGTGGTTCCTAGACCCAAGGACAAGTCAATGGTCACTTTTAAATGGCTTTACAAAATCAAACATTGAGCTAATGGGAGTGCTGAAAAATTCAAGGCCAAGTTCGTTGTTCGAAGCTTCTCCCAAAAGGAAGGAGTGGACTATGATGAGATATTTGCACTGGTTTCCCAATATAGCACTATCTGTTCAATTATAGCTCTCGCTGCCTCTCAAGGGTGGAGCCTACACCAAATGGATCACAAAACTGCTTTCTTGTATGGCTCGCTTCAGGAGGAAGTCTATGTAGAGTAACCTGAGGTGTTTGAGGTTCAAGACCAAAAGACACGTGTATGCAGGTTCAAGGAAGCCCTCTATGGGTTGAAACAAAACCGTATGGCATGGTATGAGAGGATTGAGAGCTATCTTATGAAGCTAGGTTTTACAAGGAGTGAAGTTGACCCGAACCTATACTTAAAGGTTGAAAAGGACAACTCCCTCATTCTGGTTCTTTATGTGCATGATATTTTTTTGACAGATGCAGACCCTCTCATTTCAATGCAAGAGGGAGTTGGCTTCCGAATTCAAGATGAAGGACCTAGCACTGGTGCACTACTTCCTAGGGTCGAAGGTCTGGCAAAAGCCAGGTGAGATTTTCCTTTCTCAAGGAAAATACATTGTGAAGCTACTCGAGAGATGTGGGATGGTGGAATGCAAGTCTGTGTCTACTCCGATGGAACTCAACTTAAAAACGCTATGTGGAAGTGTTGTTGGACCTGCATTAGTGAATCCTTCCAAGTATCGACAACTTGTGGGGGCCCTGATGTTCTTGGTAAACTCATGTCCTGACATATGCTTTGTTGTGAATACATTGAGTCAATTTATGCTCGAGCCTCATCACATTCATTGGATTGCTGCTAAGAATCTCTTGAGATATCTCCGAGGCATAATCCACTATGGTTTGAGATACACTGCCGTGAAATTGAGCCTACATGGATATACTGATGTTGACTAGGCTGGCAGTGTGGTGGATCGTAAGAGCACGTCTGGGTGTTGCTTCTCTTTGGGGTCTGCTTCAATATCTTGGATGCGCAGAAAGCAAAAATCAGTTGCTTTAAACACAGCAAAGGCCTAATACATTGCTGCGAGTATGGCCTGTTGTGAAGATGTTTAGTTGAGGAAGCTCTTCAATGAGTGCCATTTGAGCACGTGCTGGATACCAACAGGATCTTCTGCGACAACAAAAGTGGGGTTCGCCTTTCAAACAATCTCGTGTTCCACGAACACTCCAAGCACATTGATATCAAGTACCACTTTATCTGGGATATGGTACAACAGGGAGCAATAAGGCTCCATCACATCAGGAGGGATGAGCAACTCACAAATCCCTTGGGGAAGGTCAAATTCTTAACCTTCTGAGAGAGACCTAGAGTTGTGGAAAGACTGTTGATTTGGGGTAGCATTGGATGTGCTCTAGCCACGAAATTTGGTGGAGAGGTTGGGGCGCATGAGATCTCCAATACCCAGAAAGGGTTTGGGCATATTCTAAACAGATCAAGAGATATTAAAATAATTAATATTTTTAATGGAGTCCCTAAGTCTAAACTTAGGGAAAATAAAATATTAATGTGTATTAATATGAATTTGTGTTAGAATGGTCCAAAAGACATGGATCAAGCCAGATCTAATCTTAGTCGTTGATTAGGGACTTAATCTCAGCCATTGAAATGTCAACAGGAAAAGTACAAGAAGAGGCTTGAGGGTCACTTGGAGAACACACTAGAGTGATCAGTCATTCTATTCTCTAGAGCGGGGTTTGCTAAGAGAGATAGAATTAGTGATCAGGAGATGGAGTTGAGGTGCATTTGAGTACAGAGAGACAAAGAGGCAGAAATAGTGCAGGGGAGAGCAGCGCAATAGCCAAGGAGAGTGACGCAGAGCCAGCCAGGGCTCACGTAGGGCCACGCAAAGGCAGTCGGGAGCTGCGCAGAATCTCAGAGAGGCCAGTGTGACTGACGTAGAGGGCCAGAGGGCTGACGCAGACCCATCCGGGGTGATGCAAGGCCAGCGTGAGGCAGAGAGGGACTGACACAGTCCAGAGAGAGGCTGACGCTCGTGTTTCTGGGACAGATTGGTGTTGAGTCGCTGCTGGAAGGATTTTCCAGGGTTTCAGCCAAAAGATTTGTCAGAAACTGAGAGGTACTGCTGCCAAGGAAATTCTCTGTTGGGTAGGCCAGTTTGGGCACCCAGATTGTACTCTAATATTGCTTAATAAGAAAACCCTTAGATAGTTGCACCAGTTTTCCCACATTGGGTTTTTCCGGGGACATTAATCCAAAAATAATGGTGTCATATGGCGTGTTTGTTTCTATTTCTTTTAGTTGCTGATCTGTAATATGTTGAGCATGCACTAGTGTTTATTTTCAGTATTTACATTGTAAATAACTTGTTAAGTAAAATAACAAGTAGGTAGGAATAAATCAGATAAAGTGCATGGAGGGTTTCTAGCTAAGTAGACCTAGAAACTTCAACAAAGACCCTCCTACGAGGATCCTACATGAGTTGGACATTGAGCTCTGGAAGCTCCTAGGAGCTTGGAGTACTTCTTGGAGCTATGAGCGACCATAGGGGGAGTGGTTCACCTTCCATTGTGATACCCCATGATGGTTGACATGTATGTAGGGTGAGTGGTTCACCTTCCCCTACGATTGACATATGCATAGGATGAGTGGTTCACCTTCTCCTATGGCATATGAGCACGATGAGTGCTTCACCTTCTTCTGCCGATGCCCCAACATACATCCTACCCATGGAGTCTGGGATTCATGGGAAGTACCTCTCATCTAGCCAATGAGTTGGGAAAAGTGGCTAAGAACCATAGCATTATTGATGGACGCGTTGTGTACTGTCGTACTCGCTATGAATAGAATGCATGGTGTTCAACAACTTGATTTGGAATCATTTGAGGTTCTACCTATGAACTGACATTTGTCAGTGAAGAGTGGTAAGGTCTTGTGACTCACTCTCGATCACTTCTTCATTATTACTTCATGGTTCAGCAGAGCAGAGCAGAGATGACAGAAATAGTACATGATGACCGAATGGCATGATGATGATAGATGGATTGGCAGGTGGAATTCTCCCTAGTTGAGAGGAGTGTTAAAATTGGAAACTAGGGCCAAATTCCACCTTGGACAACTCATTTGATGGAGATGTTGATTGCATTGGATTCCTCTTTTCAAGAGGTCCAAGATTGATTTAAAGATCATCTCATTCGGACAAGCAAAAGTGTGATTTTGAATTTATTCCCTCACATGTGCAAATGGTTTAGGTCGGCCTCAGCTTAATGTAGGCTCAAGAAGCCCAATGGATGTGTCTCTTCACCCACAACAAAGTGTATAAATAGAAGGGACTTCACACCTCATTTGGACATCATTTACTCACACATTCTTCTCCCTCTTCATCCGATTGGTTCATACAGCTTGGGCATCTTCTCTCTCTCACATGCAGCTAGGACGATAGAATTTCTGGGCTAAAATTGAACCGAATTTCATATTGTTTGATTAGTGTTGACCGAGGTTGTTTTGACCGAATTTGACTACAGTTTTGAGGGTAGAATTTCAATTTCTCTAGGCTGCATTGTTTGGCATAGTAATCGAGGATTTTGGGGTTGTTTAACCTTCGTTGAGCACAAGCCTGTTTGATCACAGGGTTAATTGTTGTTCGACCAAGTTTGACCAGAGTTGTTGGCACTGTTTTGGGTTGACATTGACCTTTGCTAGAGGCCAAATTGGACTTCCTTTGACCAAGCTTCAAAGGAGGTTTTTTGCTACTGTTTTGACCAGCGATGACTTTCTGGTTAGGGTTGAAGTTTGACTGCAGTTGACTAAAGAATTTGACAGGACTGATTTGACTTTGTATTAGGCTAGTCTATTTGACTTTTGTACTTTCTCTCTCTGTTGAACTATTGAATAATAATAAGAAAAATTGATCAAAGGGTTTTCCGCACATTGCGGTTTTTCCCTGGGATCCACCAAATCTGGTATCCTCTTGTCTTGGCTTGTCTTATGCATTTGTTTTTATGTTCTATCTGCATTTACTGTCGATGTGATTAATGGTTGATGTGATTGTTATTGGGCTACTAACGAGCATTGACGTAAATTGTGCTAAGCATGGAACATACCATTGTTAACTAAAATTAATAGGAGCCAAACACATGCATGCACAAACCACCAAGAGACCTTGCATATAATCGGTCATTCCAACCGTCCCACTATGCCCCAATTTGTAGATGGGCCCTTAGGAGAGCCAAAATCATTCGCAGCTTTGATGAGATCATTCTCGGAGGGGATGGAAGAGTATGATGCGTTGGACCTAAGAATCAAGATGGCCATGTCTTTTGGGGAGTTCTGCCACTTGAAAGAGAAGCACAAAGGTGGAGCTAGTTTGCCATACAAGGGAGGTCAGCAGAATACAGACTTGTAGAGGACAGTGGGGAATATTACACTTCGGAGCTTTGATGGATCGGCCAAGAGTTCTGCTAAGGCATGGGTGCAGAACCCAGACACCTATCTCTAGCTAAACCCCCTGAGGGAGGCAGATTCGATTAATTTTTCCACCTTGCACCTGAAAGATGATGCACAGGAATGATGGTATCATCGGTTGATCACCCTAGGTCACGCTTCCATTACCTCCTACATGGATTTCACATAGAGGCTTATAGAGCGATTTGATAGGAAGAGCCCAAAACTTCACTTCAGAGAGTTGGCACATCTGAGGAAAATAGGCAATGCAGAGGCTTATATCGCAAAGTTCCAGAGGCTAGCAATGATGGTGTTTGACATCTTAGAGGTGAGATTGCTTATGGTGAGATTGCTTATGTTGTTCATTGAGGGGTTGATAGACCCTTTGTGTGGATGGGTGAGGGCTTATAAGCCTGCAAATTTGTAGGATGCTATTACCAGGACTAGGGACATGTTGGAAAAATCCCTAAGACTAGGGTACCTCCCAAGCCTAGGGAAATGTCTGAAGAAAGAAAGGAAGAGATCATGAAATATGCAACTATGGAAAAGACAATCAGCGTCCAAGGACTGAGAGATTTGACTAGGATATCTCCATGAAAGATATGAAGACTTTGATGAAGTCTGAAAAAGATAGAGACCCTTGACAATATATATCTTTTGGAGATGTGTCAATGTTTATGCAAGATGTTGACGCGAACTAGAAGATATCATGATGAAAGACCATCACGAAGGTAATTATGATTTAATGTTCATTCCTTTATTTTTTGTTGAAATCTGGATGGGCTTATGCAGGGATGCCAAGGGAAGATCTATGGATATCTTCCACCCTTGATGTCTATGTAGTAGGATGAAAGATCCTTAAAGAAACATGGCATGAGGAAGGAAACATGGCATGAAGGAAGGCCAGATAGGAACTGATGGATCACTTTCCGATGAAAAGAATAATGACATGACTAACTCATGGATGAAAGTGATAGATGGTTTATGCCCTACAAAGAAGTCCCAAAACATGAAGACTCTTGAATAAAGAAAAAAAGTTCATGACATCATGAGGAGGAGTTCTTCAAGCAATTGGTTGTCCCACACTGAACACTAATCTACAAAACACATGAAGCATAGCAACACTTACCCACACTGAGGGGCACTTCCCAGGAGGTTAGCTCTACTAAGAAAATCTAAAATCAAGCTAAGAAGATGTACCACAATTCAGTAACCATCAATTCTTTATTCACTTCAAAAATCTCTGTTACAAATTAGTGCTTAAATCTCTCCAAAAACTAATCATTGATCTCCTCTATTACAATAACAAACAAATTCCTTTCCTCTACCTTTTGAGTATACATTTATACATAAAACCCATTGAGGGAATCCAAAAGATAAGATCCAATCCCCTAAACTCAGAAAACGAATTTACAACTTTAGAGGAAAATCTCGTAACTCTGATTTTAGTGTAATTTTATACAAATTGGTGTTAAAGAACCAACCATATCTTCACGACCATGATGTATTCTGGGGAGCTATTTCTATGGAGTCTAACTTGTTATATTTGAAACAAAATCTCTCTTGGAATTTCCTCATTCAATTCCATGGCCTCGGAAATCGCATTCAAAGATGGTTGTTTAGATTTTTTGCCAATCTGGGTTTTGAGAAACTTTGTACACAACTGCTTCAAAGAACCAGTTGTAACTTTCAAACAGTATTGAATTTTGGGAAACAGTTTGAGATACAAGTAAATTGTTAGGTTTTCCAAAAACCCATTTTCGAGATTTTTGAGATTTGCCATCATATGCACGGAAATCGAGGTAGAATGGAAATTTCAAAACTGTTACATATTTTTTGTTGTAACTTAAATCATGTGTTAGGATCCCATGTGTAAGTGGGTATATTACAAGGCTCGTACTAGTATATTAGGTCCATGTGGCACCTAATTTATCATGCTAGAGAAAATAAAAACATATTTTATAATTTTGAATTTTTTTTCCCTTCATTCATGCAAGTGCAAAATTACGTACCGAATTTCCGAACTGATACAGAGATAGCAATTTTCGTAGTGGAACATGCTCCTTGGCCACATAACCACATTAGTAAACCATCATTGATAAAACCATATTAAAAACTCATTTAATCATTAAAAATACAAGAAATCGTTAATAATTAACCACAAGGTAAGATGAATGCATTTAGTGAAAATTGCTAATATAACAGTTACAAAAATGTTATAAATGTATGAATATGGCTTGTAAATGAAAGGTTTGGAGAGCCAATATGAAAAAATATCTAGGGCCCAACAATTTAGGAGGCCAGGAGAGACTTTTTCTCAGACAACAGTAGACCAAACGGCTTGAGGAGAAGTTGGTTTGAGCTGAGTGCATAAGTGATTGCGCTAGGGTGACACAATAGCTGCGCAAAGCCAGTTTGGACGATTCAATTTGCGCTGAGGTCAAAGTCCAGATTCGCCTATGGAGTGAGGAGATTTGCTCACCAGATTTTTCTTGCCAGTGTTTCTTTGTAGGATTGCCAGTTACAACATCTAGTTGTACTCAAATTATTTCACTGTTGCTTAATATTAAAACCCTCACTGTTGCACCGGATTTCCCAAGTTGGGTTTTTCCAGGGACATTGGTCCAAAAATAACTGTGTAAATTTATGTGTGTGTGCTAGCATTTCTTCTAGCGTTTATTTCTTCCGCAATTTATTTGTGTAGGTTGCAGTGGGATTGATTCAGTATTTGTTGTAGAAAACAGTAAATAAATTGTTAAAAACTAGTTTAACAATTAGGAGAATTATTTCTTGTTGTTGCAATAGGATTCGGGTCATGGAATTTTCACAGTGAGATATTGGATGGCACACATGGGGACGATAGGTTCAAGGTGATGGATGATGTGATATATTATAAGGACTGAATATACTTGGTACCCGGATCCCAACTCAAGGAGAAGATTATGCAAGCAGCTCATGATTCCCCTCTAGTAGGACACCCCAGGTTCCTCAAGACATATCGTGCCATCAGGGAGAAGTTCTTGATGCAAGGTTACCCCCGCTAACCCCACAGTATGCATATAAAATGCATAAGCACATCTGTCCCAGGTATTTAACTCACAAGGGATTCAAATCTATAACCTCTAATGGTTAAGGCCCTCTTTTAGTCTCATGTGGGATAATTCATAGACTCAACAAGTCTAAACATTAATTCTTCCTTTCCTTTCTATCGGAAATTAATCACCCCCCTAAAACCTCCTATCGGGACTTTTAAACTTCTATCAAGACTCTATCACCCCACATAAACCTTCATTAACCTTTATTTCCGACCTTTCATTCAATCTTTCTTATCTGAACTTTGAAACCCTTCATAACCTTTATAAACCCATAAACCTCATATATATAACCTTCTCCCTTTAATACATTGGCTACACATATATTTAACCCACAAGACCTTTTATTGCGCTATTTTCCTTATAAAACCATTTACAAAGGAAAACATACGCAAACACACCTTTCCGCCTTGTTACAACCTTGGCACATTTAACGAGGATTACCTTTATCACTATTGCAACTTTCCGTTTCTATGGTCACTTTAACACACGACTCCATCTCCTCCGATATGCGATTAACATAACGGACTTCAATTCATATAAGTTGTGCTTGATAACTTTTCGAGTCCACTCCTATCGCATGCCCAATACTCTTTGCCCTGATCAATACCACTGCATATTTGCGATGCGATCACTCCGATGATCGCATCGGTGATTGCTTGTCGCCTTTTCACTCAGACCTTGCCGGACTTCAAAATATTACACCCTCGTTCATAAAGATCGTCGGGTCCGCTCATCGGCCCTTCGCATTATCACAAGTCGCTTTCCCTTCACCCTTCTCCGATCAAACAACTTGCAAATTAATCTTCCGTCGTTGATCTACACTTAGTAGATCCAACGGTTCACATTGGTTTCGAGTTGACAACACGCACGGGGTTTAACCGCCCGATAAAGCAATTTCCCCTCTCCACTACTCTGCTACGTGTCGCGTTATGAATGGAATCAGAAGTGTCGCGCTCAATACCACTTACGGTTTTGAGACTACCCGAAATCTGCTTTCGGTGTTTTAAACCCGCCAATGTGATATTCCTCTGTCTCCTCTGCAATTGGATCCTGGCCGTTGATCTTCAAGATCCAACGGCTACGGATCACTGACACTCCATTTCTTTTGCCCTTCTATACTTGGTTTTTCGCCATTTCTTCAAGGTTTTTGTGGTTTTCCGGTTTTCTTCAAAGGTTCCACTCTTCCACTTCCGCTGCTCAACTCACTCTGATCTTAACTCCTCTGCGCATTCTCACTTCGCTACTTCTCTCCAAAACATCACTCTGTTTCTTCAATTGGATTCTAAGATCCGTGATGATTCCTCTGAATCATTCTCTCCCTCTGCCAATTCTATAGAACTCTGCCTGCAACCACTATCACAGAACCTACGAATTTCATTCAATAGTCAAGTCATTCACACACTACACAGTTCCGAATGAACCTCTATATATATATATATATATATATATATATATATATATATATATGAACAATTGATTACAATCGAGACTTCTCTGTCTCTCACAGGCCTGTTCTTCAATATCGTGGCCTCCTCCTCCTTCTGCCCACGGGCTTACATATATGCTAGGAAGTTCTATTCCACTCATCCTGGTTCGACTCCTAAATCTATTGAACCAACTCCTAGATGTACTCTATCCTCTTTGTCCACTTCTAACTCATTAAATTCCTAAAATCTCTCTCTTGTTCCTCAAATCCTGAAACTACTTTAAGAGTCCTAATTGACCTCTATCTCTTGTCATTTATCACCACTCATGTTCTCTTTTAATTCAAGAGCATTTACAACTTCCTCCCATTATCTAATTAAATCACTTAAAGCCTAAATATTACATTAACTTGAGAATTAGGAAACTACTTCTCTAAAGATACATGACCCCCTATGTCTACTTAATTACAATGATTTTCTCTTGCGCTGAATGCTCCTGCATCAGTTCTCATGGCGGGGACTCAAAGGGCATGTATTGAGGCACGTACAAGAGTGCGTGGTCTGTCAAAAGAATAAGGTGGAGTTATCACATCTCGCAGGATTACTTCAGTCGCTCCCCATTCCAGAGAGGAAGTGGGAGAGCGTGTCCATGGATTTGATCACGGGGCTCCCGACTATGCAGGTGATGGATTGTATCTACGTTGTGGTCGACCGATTGACCAAGTTCGCTCATTTCTTTGACATCCCATCGAGATCTTCAGCGTCTCAAGTGGTCGAGTTGTTCTTTAGAGAGGTGTTCCGGCTACATGGTCTCCCAAAGACCATCGTTAGTGACAGGGACAGTCGATTCATGGGGGCTTTCTGGTAGGAGTTGTTGAGGTTGGTGGGGACTGAGCTTACACCCAGCACCAACTATCACCCACAGACTGATTGGAAGACCGATATCGTGAACAAGCGGCTAGAAGGGTACCTACGCAACTATGTGACGGGGCAACAGAGAGCGTGGATGAGGTGGCTTCATCTGGGAGAGTTATGCTACAAAACCACTTCTCACATGTCGAATGGTATGTCCCCTTTTCGAGCACTTTATGGATATGATGCAATTTCTTTTTCTCATATGATATTTGGAGATAGTAGGGAGATTCTCCGAGCTCTCAAGAACAACTTGCAAGTAGCCCAGAATCAAAAAATATGTATGCTGACAGGCACAGGTTGGAGAGGCAGTTTGAGGTGGGGGACATGGTCTACCTATGCTTGTAGCCTGACCGACAGTATTCACTCAAGCAAACAAGGGTAGAGAATCTCAAGCCACGCTTTTATGGACCGTACAAAGTGGCCAGGAGAGTTGGGGAGGTAGCTTACGAGCTGGAGCTACCCATGGAGAGTCGAATTCACAACGTATTTCATGTCTCATGCCTAAAAAAGGCATTGGGGCAGCAAGTTACAACAACCATTGAGTTGCCTCTGCTGAATGATGAGGGGCACTTAGTATTGACACTAGAGACCATATTAGAGACACAGGAGATGAGGTTGAGGAACCAGGTCATTAGGGAGCACTTAGTCAAGTGGAAGGATTTGCCAGATGAGGATGCCACTTGGGTGAGTGAGCAGATTTTTGCAACATCCAGCTTTGCAGTTGCTTGGGGAGAAGCAACATTTGAGAGGGGAGGATTGCAATGTCCCTTCCTAAATAGTTTGCTAAGGAAAGTCACAATTTTACCAATCTTGTCATTTTTGGGGCCTAAAGTAAATTTTGGGGGAAATACTTAGGGAAAGGGGGTCGCAATTCTTTCCTTAGTGGAATGTGGGGGCCACTTTCCCACAAAATATGCACCCTTTAATGGAGGAGTTTGAATATATAAGGAGGGAGCTCAAAATTTTTGGTGGAGGGGCCCACATGAGGAAAGGGATCAACAAGTATAAATAAGAGGAAAGCGGCGTCATTTAGGGCCTTTTGTTCATTTGACTTCTAAGTGTTACTCTAGTTGTTTAGCTGAGTTACATAGTGTTGTTGAGCACAAGAGTTTCCCAAGGAGGAAGTTAAACCTTTCTTCGATGGAATTCAAGTGCCACCCTAGGGAGGAAATTTCACTCATCTTTGGATCCTGAGAGGATACCACGCAGTTAGCACGAATTTTTGGCATCAGTGCAACGCAGAAAAAGGGACCACGCAGTGCTTGGAGAGGTGTGGTGCCGAAGGAAAGAGCTATTCTGTTGCTAGGCTATTTTCTCATACAAATTCTTGGTGGGAGGAATTTCCAAGAGCAGAAGGTGCCTTACTCAACGATATGTAATTTTGTGGCTGGGCCTGCGTCATTTTGCCTCAGGACTGCGCAGGAGGTTATGGAGTTGATTGTGGGGAGGACAGGAGAGTAGGATTGAGGAGTTGGGGTTATTTTGTAATTCATTGGAGAATATTTGAAAAGAGTCCCTAGCCTTTTTGAGGAGCAGAAAACGCTCCATCTATCACAGGTGACATTTTCCAGCAGTGGGAGAGGGCCAAGCATTTTGGGGCCAAATTTGGAGTGTCAAAACTGGGACAAACCCTTTATGGGTTTCTCTGGGTTTGGGGAAATGATCTCAGAAATAATTTGGCAAAATTTTCTGGGCAGATTTGAGGGGTCAAACAGGGGTTCCAAGATAGCCATCAATGCACTTCTCCAAGGGCTAGCGCAGACATTTATTGAGAAGTTTTCTGCATCATTTGGGCAGTTGATATTCATCCACCTGGGGCTTGTAGGTTGCTCTAAGCAAGCCCAAGTGAACACATTCCAGTCCATATTGTACTCCTACCATTATATAATAAAATTGGCCCATTTTCGCGTATTTCTGGTTCATTTTTGCTTCTCTGATTGGTGTACATTTTTATTGTGTTGTATGTGTTGCATTTGCTTGATTATCACTGTTAATTTTCCATTAGGAATATTACAAAAAATGAATTCGCTCATGAAATAAGTAAATTAAATTGAGAATCTCTTACTTGGCAAATTGAACATCTCTCTTGGAATAAAATAGTACCTCCACACTTAAGAGAATGTAACTCTCCCTCACTAATTCAACGTATGAAAAAAGTGTAACTCTTCATTAAATGCAATTGTAACTCCCTCATTAAATTCAATTTGTAACTTTCACCAAATATTCATCTCTAAGTGTAACTCTCTCTCTCTCTCCCTAATTCCAATTGTAACTCCTTAAGACATGTGTACCTATCTCTCTATTCTTGGGATGACTTACACTTCTCCTCAAGTAACTCCTCCCTCATGGAATTCAATTCTCCTATTATTCGCTCAAGGCATGAATTCATTTTGTAACCCCCTCCTTTCTCATCTATTTAAGCAAGAGCAAGTGAAAATTGAGAGTAACATGTTCATTGTGAAGAAGAGCTAGTGTTGAGTGTGTGCAAGAGAAATGTGAGAGCAACTGAAGAGTAAGAGCAAGGGAAGAGCTAGAGCAAGTGTGAAGGACAAAATTTGATCAAGAGAAAGAGGAGATCTTCAAGCAAAGAGAAAAAACACTTCACCCGCAAGTTGATTAGACATTGGTGACTTTATTCATTCTCTCTCCCTCTCCCTCTCTTTCTCTCTGTACTCTGCTAAACAATTGAAGAAATCTAATAGTAAAAGAATAATAATTTGGGTTTTCCCCTTGTGGGTTTTTCCCCTGGTCATTAGACCATACTCTTTGTGTCTCGTTTTGTGTTTGGATGTCTTCATGTGATTCTTAAGTTCATGTTCTATCTACAATTGTTGATCTGAAAAGTTTTGACGAAGAAATCTGCATTTTAAGTAATTGTAAAAGCATAGAACATTCAGTTTTTTGCAAAGTACATTCAATTTTCTACAATCTGCATTCAAATTTCTGCAAAGTACATTCAGTTTTCTGTAAAGTACATTCAATTTTCTGCTAAGTACATTCAGTTCTATTCAGTTTTCTGCAAAGTACATTCAATTTTCTACAAGTACATTCAGTTTTCTGCATAGAAATTTCAAGTTTTTGCAAATAACTTTTTAATATTTGCATAGAACTTTCAGATTTTAACATAGTATCAAAGCCTTGGTGAAGACAAGTCGAAGGAGATTAGAAATCACTTGAAGAGACCCCACTTGCTACCAAAGTTTTTTGATTAAGATGATTTCTTCCTACTTCAAGATAGAGGAGAATTTGAATGATGCTTCAAACTTTGGTCCATGGAAAGAAAGGATAAATATCACTCTCGAATAACATTAAGTTTTGGAGTATGTTGAAGACACAATAGTTGATCCACTAGAGAATGCAAGTGTTGTTGTCAAATCCGAATATAAAAAGAGTGAAATCAAAACTAGAAAAATTATCCTTGATTCTCTTAGTGATCATCTCATTACTTATGTTTCTGGTTTGAAGAAAGCTAAAGAAATGTATGACAAACTAACTAGCATGTTTGCAATTAGTAACTTGAACCAGATTATTGCCTTGAAGAATAAGCTAAAGGACGTCAAGATGAACAAAGGAGAGACAGTTCAAGCATACTACTTAAAAATGACCAAAATCAGGAATCAATTGTCAACAGTTGTTGACGTGTACCCGACAAAGAAATGGTGTTGAATGCGCTTGGAGACCTTTCTCCTGTTTGGGAGACTTTTATCACCACCATCAACAATATCAACATTATTCTCACATTTGATGAGCTCCTGGGAAAGTGTATCCAAGAGGAGGCCAAAATGATCCCGAGAATGAGAATTTCACATCATTTAGAAGGAGAACCTATTGCATTTTCATCTTATGACAAGAGAAAGAAAGGTAATAAAAATAAATCTTCTTTCAAATCAAATAAAGGGAATCTAGACATGTCAAAAGTTAGATGTTTTAACTGTCAAAAGCATGGTCACTTTGCTCATGATTGTAAAGAAGAAAGAAGAGCACCTAGATTCAAAAACAAATCTGACTATAGAAAATACACTTTTGAAAATCAAAGAAAAGACCATCCTAGGAAAACAAAAACTGCAAGGTATAGAAATAACGCAGCGAAAACTCAATCATAGTGTTTTCTTGTTTATGTTCTTTATAATTCTTCTGCAGATTCATTTGATAGTTGGTTAGTTGATAGTGGTGCTTCCAAACATTTTACTGGTTACAAAAAAGCACTCTAATCTAGTTGAGAGGGAGACTACTCACCAAGTTAAAGGTAATGGTTCAATTTCAGTTCAGTTAGATGATGGCAAATCTATTTTTCTACAAGAAGTTTTGTATGTACCTCATTTGAAAAAGAATCTTGTATCCATACTTGCTCTAGAAGATAAAGGAATAAAAGTTGTTTTTATTAATGGAAAAGTTCTAACTTGGCCTTTGAACTCAAGTATGAGAGAAGCCTTCACTCTTGAATCAAGATGTGAACGGATTTGCAAAGTCAATGGTAAGCTCATTCATGCACTGGTCCATTATACTGATCTTTAGTGTGAGCTTTGGCACAGAAGATTTGCTCACCTACACTACAAAGTGTTAACTCATGTAAGGAAGATGCTTTCTGGAATGCCTGAGACCAGATTGGATCTTGAAGGAGTTTTCCCAGGATGTGCAAGTGGAAAGCATATAAAGGGACCATTACCTTCATGCAAAACAAAAACTAGTCAAATACTTTAGCTCATACACTCTGATTTAAGTGGATCTATGCCTGTTACATCTCTTGGTGGCTACTTGTATTTCATGATTTTTGTTGATAATTTTTCAAGCAAGACATGGATATTATTTTTTAAAAAGAAAGGGGAAGCATTTGACATGTTCAAAGATTTCAATGCTCTGATTGAAAATCAAACTAGAAAGTTGATTAAAGCTTTCAGATCTGATAATGGGGGAGAGTTCACCTTCAATGATTTTAATGATCTTTGCAAAGATGTCGAAATAAAGAAAGAAATAATTGTGTCGTACAATCCACAACAAAATGGTGTGGCTGAAAAGAAGAATAGAACCATTATGGAAGCAATCAGAGCCATGCTGCATGATCAAAAACTACCAAATATTTTGTGCGGAGAAGCTGCAAATATTGTTGTTTATGTGCAAAAACAGAGCTCCTCATCGGGCTTTAAACAATAAGATTCCTAAAGAAGTCCTCACTGGTAAAAGGCCCGAGGTGAGTCATTTGAGAATCTTTGGTTGTCAAGTATACTTCCATGTGCCAAGAGAGAAAAAGAACAAACTGGAAGCTTCAGGTAAAGAAAGGTGCATTTGTTAGTTATTGTGATAATTCAAAAGCTTATAAAATTTATGTAGTTGGTCAAATAACTATAGATTTTAGTAGAGACATAACATTTGATGAAGATTAAGCTCTTAGAAAAGCAAGAGACCCTCCTCCTCTTGCCATTGTTGAAAGACAAGTTGTTAATGAAAAAGAGGTTGTATATGAGTCTAAACCGCACCCTGAAAACGAGCTTGTTGATAATACAATGAGTTCCATGGATCCTCTAGATCCTCCACCACATGATCCTCCTACTAGAAACAGACCACTATGGTTGCGATATACCTTGCAGGATGTCAAACAACATGTTGCCCCAAGAGGAACGTTCAGAGAAAGTAAGAAGCCAAGTAGGTTTCAAGGGTATGTTGTCATGATGACATGACTGAAGAATACAAGTCCATCATTTAAAATAATGTCTGGGAAGTGGTTCCTAGACCACAAGGTAAATCTGTTGTCACTTCCAAATAGTTGTTTAAGATTAAACATGGTGCAAATGGTAGTATTGAAAAATATAAGGCTAGATTTGTAACTATAGGTTTCTCTCAGAAAGAGGGAATAGAATATGATGATATTTTTGCACCTGTAGTTCAATATACTACTATTTGAATTGTTGTTGCCTTAGTTGCTAGCCAAGGATGGACTTTTCAACAAATGGATGTGAAAATTGCTTTCTTGAATGGCTTCTTCAAGGAAGAGGTATTTGTGGAACAACCACAAGGCCTTGAAGTGTGTAACAAGGAAACTCATGTATGCAGACTAAAAAAAGCCTTATATGGGTTGAAGCAAGCTCCAAGATCTTGGTATGCTCGCATTAATAGCTCCCTGATAAAGCTTGGTTTCACAAGAAGCAGTGAAAACCCAAACTTCTACTTCAATACAGTCTAAGGCATACCATTGATTTTGGTATTGTACGTTAATAATTTAATCTTGAGAAGAGGAGAAGCTCTTATCCTCCAATGTAAGAGGGAGTTAACTTCTGAATTTGAAATGAAAAGACCTTGGTCTAATGCATTACTTTCTAGGTCTAGAAGCTTGGCAAAATAGGTTGTTAAACTTGTTACCGCTCAAAATAGTAGGGGACCTAAAGTGAGTCCCTAAAGGGCAAATGCTAGGCCAAGGGCAACAAATGGAAACTTAGCCCACTGTCACCTTAGCTAAGGCTCCCTTCTATTTACAGACTTCCATTGATGAGACGAGACCCGGCATATTATGGAGTCACCAATGAAGGATAAGTCAATGATATGATGTAGAGTGACCCAAACAATCCATTTCCCGAAAAAGTTAGAAGGATAAGGGTTCCTTGCCTTCTAAGCGAAGTACAAAGTCTTCTAGGGAAAGGAAAGGAGGATTCAAAGGTTAGGTTTGTGGGATATGACTTACGAAGGAACTTCCCAATCCCTAAAATTCTTATTGCAATAAGTATCACAAATGGTTCTTGAAGAATTGTCTTTCAAAGGAACGGGACCACACGGGACCAAGCGGATCCATTGTAGGATAGGAGGAGAGAGTATGGAAACCAATGATATTCTTACCCTAGCCAAGGTGGGGCAAGGATCAAAGAAAGAATTTTCACTTGAAGGTGTTGATTTGATCCTATGAGGTACCAGCCTTGGGAATGTTAAGGCAAAGTTTGATCCCGAAGCTAGGGCTAGGCTTTTCTACCATCTCCACCGTCGAAATGGCTTCAAAACTGGAGGAGACCTTGAGTAAACACCAACGCAGGAGACCCTAGGAGATCAAACTTTTTGGAGGGCTAGCTTGTCAGGAAATTGATATCCTAGGTGCTCCAACTTGGCTAGACCTGGAAGAAGGAGAGAATGTGATTTTTGGTGACCACCTTATGGTAGATCAGTTCCTTAGTCTTTAGGAGAATGGAGTCTATGATGAATATGAGTAGGATTTCTTGATTCTCAATAAAGCAGGCCTCAAGACCACTTCGCTAGCCTTCTTGGTCAAGGAGAAGAAATCTTCCAGCTTTTATACTTCGATGTACAAAGGAGATGGCTTATCAAGGTCAAATTCCTTGATAGAGTTACCCCTAGGAGATTCCATTCACATTACATGGCCCATAAATTGAGAGATGCTATAACAGAGACAAAATTCCACAATTTTAAGCAATAAATGCATGCAGCAATTAGCCCTAGAAATAGCGAAAATCCAAATCCAATGTATATGACAACGTAAAACAAGAATAACATTAAAAACATGTACTTACATGTAACAGAGTATATCCAACCATCCACAATTGACAAAAGAGAAGCTCCAAGATAAGATAGACCAACATCCACACATCAAAATTCATCCATAAAGCAGTAAATCATCCTCTAGAAAAAGTGTGAAATTCTCAAAAGAGAGAATAGATCCAATCTAAAGTGATGATGAGAAATGAGTTCATCTAACATGTATTTATACACAAATTAGGAGTTCGAATTAGCCTCCTTGGCTTACATAAGCCCCAAAAATAAAATAATGTTCTAATAATTCAACTTTTGGTGACAAGCCCACCAAACTTGCTTATAAATGAAAAAGTAAGCCTCTCAAGAGGTCAAATAATAATCTATGCATGTCATAGGGCCCTCTAAGAAGCCAAATGAGGTCCATGGGTGCCATAATGAAGAATACGACCCTCAAAAGCAGTGGACAAAGGGTTCGCCCCTTGTAATAACCTATGGTGCTCCAAATGACATGTGGGGGCACACAAGTGTCCTCATGGATCTCCAAACAAATAGAAGATGCCTGTAGATCGCCTGCAAGGGCTAGGATGATGGTGTAGGTGATGCCACATCATCGTGCAAGTCTTGAATCATCTGCCAAGTGTATGGTGTAAATCTAGGGCCAGTTGGGCATGATGGATCAAGTGCATCTTCCTTGTCTAGTAAAAGAACCACGGGCAATCTTCGAATGGTTGTGGGGATCCATAGAGTGTTGTCTGTTGTTGTGGAGGCCCATGGCTCTCAACGCACACCCTACAATTTCCAAAGTAGCCCTCTGAAGGATTAGGACCCCGTATAGAAAGACCAAACCCAAAATGGAGACCATCTGCAACCCTGCTTAAGATCCAATGCATCCCCTAGCCTTCTGATACAACAAGTCATTAAAGAAATCGAGTAAATGAGCTTACCAAATCATAGACCATAGGTGGGGACTTCATAATGGCCTGCCCTTCCATAATGGGCCTCGAGATTTGTCAATGTCTCTTGAAATCCAAATGGGGTTAACCAATAATCCTATTAGGTGGTTTCTACTTCTAAAGGGGATAATATAGTCAAGGTACATCCTTCAAAAGGTGGTTGCATGTGACAGATAAGTGAATGAAGTAGGGGATGAGAAGGGGCAGCCCTGGGTCACATGCTGGGGTACAAGGGTAGCTAATAAGAGGGAATCTCACACTTGGGTTTATAATGTATAGGAGGAAGCAATCATGGTACATAAGGTGCTCCCGCCTTGATTTTTCCACCCTTATTTATATGCCTTTTGCCTTTTTATGATTTTCTTTGATTAATTGCTCAGGGCTCAAGGGGTAAGAGCATGATGTGTAAGATGTAGCAGTGAATAACCCCTTTTAAGGTGGGGTGGTTCAATGCCCACCAGGGGTTGGGACAATCATGGGTTCCTATATCATGAAGGAGGTTCATAGAACCTGAAGGAACTGTTGATTTTTGATAGCATCAGATGTTCATTAGCTCCGAAATTTTGTGAAGGGGCTAGAACACATGAGATCTCCAGAACCCAGAAATCGTTTGGAGAAATTCCACCCGGATGAGGAGTTATTAAAATAATTAATATTTT
>APFE030729715.1:96026-124422 GCA_000404065.3 Pinus taeda
ATATTTTTAATGGGTTCCTAAGTCTAAACTTAGGAAAATAAAAATATTAATGGGTATTAATAAAAATATGAGTGAGAAACTTGTAAGTGACGAGAATCAAGTCTGTTTTAATCTTATTCGTTGATTAAGGACTTAATCTCGGCCATTGATTCATCAATAGGAAAAGTATAAGAGGAGGCTTGAGGGTTAGTTCGAGACACACCAAGAGATCAAAAAGTTCGATTTTTCTGGGGCGTGGTTTGCTGAGAAAGTCGAGCTAAGTGATCTGAGTTGCAAAGAGAGGGGCAGTTCGGGAGAGGGACTTCAGTCGAAGGCCGAGAATACATAGCAGATAGGAAAAGCAGCAGCAGGAGAGACAACGCAGCTCCAGAGAGGGTGACGCATAAGCTAGAGGGGCTAACGCAGTCCCTTAGAGGCAGCGCTCGAGTTTCCTGTGGGACAGAGAGAGCAGCAATTCAGCATATCGACTTTTAAGCCAGGGAGGCTCACTGAGATGGTGATGCAGCTCCTAGTGGAGGTGACGCAGTTCCAGCGCAAAGCTTGGAGGAGCCATCATTGCCCAGCACCGGGAACAACAATTCTCATCTGTGGGGTTTGATCATCTAGTTGCTGGAATTGTCAAAATAATTGTCTCCAAAGAGAGGTCCTTCTACTAGGTTTAATTCTATGTTGGGTGAGCCGGATTTGGCACCCTAGTTGTATTCAGAAATCTACTTAATAATACAAACCCTCTATATGTTGCACCGATTTTACCGAATTGGGTTTTTCTGAGGATGATTGTCCAAAAATAACAGTGTCCTTTGTGTGATTGTCTCAGTTTATTTCAGTTCATGATATGTATGTATATGTAGGTTGCAATAGTGTTTTCATCGATGTTTAAGTAATTAAATAACTTGTTGAATGTAAAGAACAAGTAGGAGATGATAAACCAGCGATTGCAGTAGCATTTCTGATGTGTAGATTCAGAAATTTTCACATGGTATCAATGTGAAAATTCTATCACTACAGCCACTGATTTACTTTTCCTACTTATTTCATCATAAGTTATTCATGAAATTACTTCAACAAACATTTAAATAAATACTGCTGCAAATATCACACCGTAATACAGAAACAAACATATGCACACATTGACACCGTTATTTTGGACTAATGTCCCCAGAAAAAACCAATGTGGGAAAGTCAGTGCAGCAAGGGAGGATTTTTATTATTCAGCAATTTTCTGGTACAACAGGGTGCCAAACTGGCTTACCCACAGATAGACAAATTTCCAACAGTTCTTCTGATTCCAGCGTAAGCACTACTGACCTCTGCATCAGCCTGAAACCCTCTATGTCATCCTGAAACCCTCTGCGACAGCCTACTGAGGCTCTACGCAACCTCTCTGGCCTTCTACGTCACTCCTGCAGCCTCTGCATGGATGACGCAGGCCGTTCTGTCTCTGTGCAATCTCTGCTGCCTCCGCGTGGCTTCCTCTAGCTCTGCGTCTCCCTCTTCTACCTCTGCACCGATCTCTCGTCTCTCTGTTCTGTACTTGCTGCCTCCTGACTGCTCTCCAGACCACTGGTTCAATTTCTCAGCAAACCCCGCTCCAGAAAATTGAACTGATTGGTCTCCCTTAGTGTGTTCTCCAAGTGACCTTCAAGCCTCCTCTTATACTTTCCTCGTTGACAAATCAACGGACGACAATAAGTCCCTAATCAACGACTAAGATTAGACCTGGCTTGATCCATGTCTTTTGGACCATTCTAACACAATTTCATATTAATACACATTCATATTTTATTTTCCCTAAGTTTAGAATCTGCCCATATCCTTTCTGGGTATTGGAGATCTCATGTGCCCCAACCTCTCAACCAAATTTCGTGGCTAGAGCACATCCGATGCTACCCTAAATCAACACTCCCTCTTAGCGAGGTTTGTGCTCTAGTAGTACTCCTCACTGAGTATCACCCTGATCATCGAGCGTCGGTCCCTGTGCTGATGTTAAGCCTCCTTGCCCAACATCCTCTACAGTGATGTACCCTGTACTGCTGCCCATGACTCCGCTACTGCCACTGCTGCATCCGTACGATAGCTCCCTCTGCATCCGTGTTGTTGCTGGTCCTTTCTCCCAACACTGCCTCTGCACTGCAACTCCCTCTTCATTCGTGCTGCTAACACACTACTTCTGAAAGGGGTTCTTGACCATCCCCATCTTTTCCCTGAAGTAGTCAAATTTTGACTTTCCAACGGCCTTGGTGAGGATATTTGCCACTTGTTCCCCTATAGGAGTGTAGCTTAACTGTATAGCTCCTCATTGGACATAATCTCTGATAAAGTGACACCAGATATCAATATGCTTCGACCTATCATGGAATACTCAATTCTCAGAGAGTTTGATGCGACTCTCATTATCACACATGATCCTAGTCGCCTCCATATTTCTTTTGAATAGATTTACCATCAGTATTCTAAGCCATATGGCCTCACACGAAGCTGTGCTTGCTGCCATATATCCTGCCTTAGATGAGCTCAGAACCACGGACTCCTATTTCCTACTGCACCAGGAGGTCATTCTTGATCCAATGTTGAAACAGTACCCAAAGGTACTTTTCCGATCCACTAAACTTCCTACGCAATCTGCATCTGTAAATCCACTCAACCTGATATCCTTCCCCTTGGTGTATAAGAGCCCATAATCCACTATTCCCTGTAAATACCTGAGAACGTGTTTGGCTACTGCCCAGTGAGCCCTCTTTAGTTCTACCATGAACTGACTGAGGGTGTTGACAGTGTAGCAAATATCTGGCCTGGTATTGACTAGATATATCAGGGACCCTATGAGCTGTCGGAATAAGGTGGGATCGACATCCTTGTCTTCTAATGCATCAATCTTCTTCCAGTTGGTGATCATTGGTGTAGCCATAGGTCTACAGCCTCCCATCCCGAACCTTTTCAGGATTTCTGTAGCATAACTCCCTTGCCCAAGGAAGATTTCTCCTTTCTGCTGCCAAACTTCCAACCCTAGGAAATAGTGCATTCGTCCCAGATTCTTCATATCGAACTCTGTGGCTAGATTCTTCTTGCAGTCCTCAATGAGTCTGGATGATCCTATCAGGAAGAGATCATCCACATACAATACTAAGATAAGAGGCTCGTTCTCTACAACCAGATAGTAGAGATTCGGATCCGCATCCACATATAATACTAAGATAAGTGGCTCGTTCTCTACGACCAGATAGTAGAGATTCGGATCTGCATCTCTTGATAAACCCCATCTTCTGCAACTAGCAATCTATTCGACCATACCACGCTCTTGGTGCCTGCTTCAGCCCATACAAGGCTTTCTTCAGTCTGCATACATGTGACTTCTCATGAGTTTCAAAGCCCTCCACTGTTCAATGTATACCTCTTCTTCTATTACCCCGTCCAGAAATGTCGTCTTGACATCCGTCTGATGGATCTCCCATCCCATCTGGGTTGCAAGAGATATCACGGTCCTAATAGATGTATACCTGGCTACCAGGGCGAAGGTTTACTCATAGTCAATCCCTTCCTTTTGAGCATACCCCTTAGCCACAAACCTGGCCTTGTATTTTTCAACACTGTTGTTCGCAGCATATTTGATCTTGTAGCTCCATCTTCAACCTACCATAGATCTGTCTTGAGGCCTTGACACAACCTTCCAGACATCATTTACCATTATGGAGTTATACTCCATCATCACATCTAGCAAGACCTGATGTTGAGCTGCCTCCGTGAAGCTGGAAAGCTTCCCATCCTGAGCTACTAATGCCTAATACCTGTCTGGTTGTTTTCGCTCCCTTTTACTATTCCTTAGCTCTCCGATGAAGTTCTCTGTGTCAAGCAGAACCTGACGAAGTTCCCTGCTGGTTCTTCCTCTGCCACCAGGTGCTTCTGTTCACTCCTCCTCCTCATCCTGAGAATCTTCCTAATCTGAGGAAGAATTCTTCACTTCCATTGGTTGAAGAGGCATGACCAATGAATTCTTTTTCGACTACTCCTCGAAAGGCATTTCGCGAGATCTTCTGAAAATTTTGTCCTCCATGAACTTTACATCTCGTCGTACTACTACCTTCCTACTCCCTAGAAGATAGATTCTGTATGCCTTAGCGTTCTCGCTATACCTACGAGATACCCCTTTTCTACAGTCTAATCCAGCTTCTTCCTCTTTTCTTCGGGTATGCGACAATATGCTAAACTCCCAAATATCCTGAAATCACTGGCTTCAGGCGTCTTCCCAATGAAGACTTTCTCTGGAGTAATCTTGCCCAATGCCTGATGAGGAGTCATGTTCTGAACACAGACAGTTGTGTTGCATGCTTCCACCCACAAGAATTTTGGCATATCCTGATCATACAGCATGGCCCTAGTTGCTTCTACAATAGTCATGTTTTTCCTTTCTGCCACCCCATTCTGCTCTGAGTTGTAGGGAGTTGTCCACTCTCTTCTGATGCCCTCCTTAGCGCAATAATCAATGAAGTCCTTATCGACATACTCTCCACCATTATCTGAGCGCAAGACTTTTATTTCTTCCCTGTCAGATTCTCCACTAGAACCTTGAACTCCTTGAATCGACAGAAAACCTCATCCTTGGCTTTCAGAAAATAGATCCAAGTTTTCCTCGAGTGGTCATCAATGAAGGTAAGGAAATACTCGGCACCACTGAGAACTTTGACAGACATAGGTCCGCAGATATCTGAGTGTATCAATCCTAGTACACTCTTGGCCCTGTGGTTGCTCCTGGGAAATGCCGCCTTGGCATACTTTCCTAGAGGGCATCCCCTACATACATCATCTCGTTCCGTACTCAAATCCGAAACTCCTGTTACAGTGCTTCTGAGAATTCTCAGAGCTCCATGGTGCAAGTGACCCATCCTTTTGTGCCATAGTTCTTTCAAGTCTTTGTCCCCATGACTGCCTATTAGTGCCATTGGAGATTCTAGTTGTAGTCTATACAACCGATTACTTTTGATCCCAATCTGCACTTTCATTTTCCAGCTCGTGTGTTTGACATATACCTTTTCCTTGATGAAGTAGACGTCATAGCCCTTGTCTTGTAGTTGTGACACGGAAAGTAAGTTCATCCCCAATCCTGGTAGATGCAGTACATTTGTGGCATGGAACCGCTCTCCCGATTTTGTCTGAAAAACTATGGTACCCTTTCCCACTGGAGGACACTTTGCCTTGTTCCCCATGGTGATCTGAAAGTTCATCTTCTCCTCTCGATATTCTGAGAAACACTCCCTGATTCTCGTCATATGCCACGAGGCTCCACTATTTATATACCATACTTTTGATGATGCAACACTAGTCATGCACGCCACTTCTTCTTCCAACCTAGACGCCAACATAGAGAAATCGAAATCTCTCTCTTGAGCAATCTTCTGAAAATCTTCGTGAGTCTCCTGAGGTGGATGTCTCTGCATCGTGGTCTCAACCCATAACTAATTTTCCCTTTCTATCTCTGATTACTTCCTCTTACACCATTTGAAAATTCTATCACTGCAGCCACTGATTTAGTTTTCCTACTTATTTCATTATAAGTTATTCATGAAATTACTTCAACAAACATTAAAATAAATGCCAATGCAGATGTCACACCGTAATACAGAAACAAACATATGCACACATTGACACAATTATTTTGGACTAATGTCCCCAGAAAAACCCAATGTGGGAAAACCGGTGCAGCAAGGGAGGATTTTTATTATTCAGCAATTTTCTAGTACAACAGGGTGCCAAACTGGCTTACCCACAGATAGACAAATTTCCAGCAGTTCTTGTGAATCCAACGTAGGCCCTACTGACCTCTGCGTCAACCTACTGCGGCTCTGCGCAGCCTATCTAGCCTTCTGCGTCACTCCTGCAGCCTCTGCATGGATGACACAAGCCCTTCTGGCTCTACGCAGTTTTTGCTGCCTCTGTGTGGCTTCCTCTAGCTCTACGTCTACCTCTTCTGCCTCTGTGTGGCTTCCTCTAGCTCTAAGTCTACCTCTTTTGCCTATGCATTGATCTCCTGTCTCTCTATTCCGTACTTGCTACCTCCTAACTGCTCTCCAGACCACTGGTTCAATTTCTCAACAATCCCCGCTCCAGAAAATTGAACAAACTGGTCTCCCTCAATGTGTTCTCCAAGTGACCCTCAAGCCTCCTCTTATACTTTCCTCATTGACAAATCAACAGCCGAGATTAAGTCCCTAATCAATAGCTAAGAATAGATCTGGCTTGATCCATGTCTTTTGGACCATTCTAACACTGTTTCATATTAATACACATTAATATTTTATTTTCCCTAAGTTTAGACTTAGGGTCTCCATTAAAAATATTAACTATTTTAATATCCCCCGAACTGTTTAGAATCTGCCCAAATCCTTTTTGGGTATTGGTGATCTCATGTGCGCCAACCTCTCCACCAAATTTCGTGGCTAGAGCACATCCAATGCTACCCCAAATCAACAAACAGAGCATTGCAGATCATAGGAGACTAAAGACACCAACCGAGAAATCCGAAGAATTTGCTGCAACGAAGCAGTTGTCTCGAGTGAGAGTATTGTTTCAGAGGCAGAGGAGCAGCTGCAGGAGTGACGCAGGGGCTCACGCAGTTTCTGCGTCAACATTTTGAGCTTGCAAAGGGTGACGCAGAGCCAGAGAGGAGCCCACGCAGTGACTGCGTCA
The DNA here is from genome assembly GCA_000404065.3 of Pinus taeda. Lineage (NCBI taxonomy): Eukaryota > Viridiplantae > Streptophyta > Pinopsida > Pinales > Pinaceae > Pinus > Pinus taeda. Next base: position 102,708 of record APFE030729715.1, read on the forward strand.
GCTCTCCGGGCCAGCGCAGAGCCTGAGAGGTTCAAATCAGTCAATTGTCGGGACTTGGGAAGCAGAGAAGATTCAATTTGAGGAGCTGGTGGGACGTTGTTTCTATTGGTGCAGAACAATGTCCATGGAGATAGAGCCAAGGTAGAGGGAGTCACTGTCTTGACAGATTTCTAGCCAAAGAAATCTAGATCCGGGTTGCAGCAACAAAGGAGGATTGGAGAGGAAGTGATTCGACAGTTGGTGGGAGGATTTTCGTGAAGGAAATCAAGACTCGGAGGGAGTCTAGAGGAGCTTATTCCTTAGAAGGTTTCTTGCACCAAAGAAATCCAGATCCAAGTCTCGCTAAATTGACAGCTGGAGAGGGAGAAGAGAACCAATCCTACTTTTGAGCAGAGATGGCAATGAATGGGTTGAGGGATCAGGGCACATTGGATGGACCATCCAATTTTGTCATCTGGAAGGCCAGGATCCTGGCAATCCTAGAAAAACATCGCATCCAAGACTATGCCTTGAAGGTAGTTGCTAAGCTGGTCGACGTTGATCTGTTGAAGAAGTATGAGGAGGCCCGGGCTAAGGCCAAGTGCATGATCCTAGACAAGGTCAAAGATCATGTAGTACCACACATTGCTGAAAAGGACACAGTAAGAGAGATGTGGGAGACGCTGACCACCTTGTATCAGGGCTCTTCCGTGTTGATTTGGGGTAGCATCGGATGTGCTCTAGCCACGAAAATTGGGGGAGAGGCTAAGGCACATGAGATCTCCAATACCCAGAAAGGGTTTGGGAAGATTCTAAATAGTTTGGGAGATATTAAAATAATTAATATTTTTAATGGAGTCCCTAAGTCTAAACTTAGGGAAAAAAAAATATTAATGTGTATTAATATAAAACTGTGTTAGAATGGTCCAAAAGTCATGGATCAAGCCAGATCTAATCTTAATCGTTGATTAGGGACATAATCTCGGTCGTTGATTTGTCAACAAGAAAAGTATAAGAGGAGGCTTGAGGGTCACTTGGAGAACACACTGAGAGATACCAGTGAGTTCAATTTATGGAGTGGGGTTAGCTGAGAAGATGAACCAGTGGTCTGGTGAGCAGTGAGGAGGCAGCAAGTACGGAGTAGAGAGGCAAGATAAGCGACTGGAGATTCGCATTGAGGCAGACGCGGGGCTTTTCAGGCAGACGCAGAGGTAGCAGAAGACTGCGTAGTTACTTGCTGGGCCCGCGTGAGTGACGCAGAGAGGCCCAGCGCTAACGCAATCAAGCAGGGGCTGACGCAGAGGGTCTGAGAGCCACGCAGAGGTCAGCAGGGCTAACAGTGGGATTGGGAGAAGTGTTGGAGAATTATTTCTCTTTGTCGGTAAGCCAGTTTGGCACCCTGTTGTACAGAAAAATTGCTGAATAATAAAATCCTCCCTTGTTGCAATAGTTTTTCCACATTGGGTTTTTCCGGGGACTGTTGTCCAAAATATCTGTGTCAATGTGTTAATGTTTGTGCATATGTTTGTTTCGGTATTACGGTGTGATGTCTGCAGCAGTATTTATTTTAATGTTTATTGAAGTAATTTCATAAATAACTTATTGTGGAATAAGTAGGAAAAATAAATCAGTTGCTGTAGTGATAGAATTTTCACATGGTATAAGAGGAAGTAATCAGAGACAGAAAGGGAAAATCTGTTATGGGTCGAGACCACGATGCAAAGGCATCCATGTCAGGGAACTCACACAGATTTTCAGCAGATTGCACAAGAGAAAGAGATTTTGATTTCTCTATGTTGGCTTCCTGGGTGGAAGAAGAAGTGGCATGTATGACTAGTGTTGCATCATCAAAAGTATGGTATATAGACAGTGGAGCTTCGTGGCATATGACGGGAATCGGGGAGTGTTTCTCAAAATACCAAGAAGAGAAGATGAACTTTCAAATAACCATGGGCAACAAGGCAAAGTGTACTCCAGTAGGGAAAGGTACCATAGTTTTTCAAACAGAATCGGGAGAACAGTTTCATGCTACAAATGTACTACATGTACCAGGATTGGGGATGAACTTACTTTCTGTGTCGCAACTACAAGGCAACGGCTATGATGTCTACTTCATCAAGGAGAAGGTATACGTCAAACACTCAAGCTCGAAAAAGAAGGTGCAAATCGGGATCAAAAGTAATCGGTTGTATACATTACAACTAGAATCACCAATGGCACTAACAGGTAGTCATGGAGACAAGGAAGGCATGCATTGAACAACCAGAGGGCTTCGAAACTCATGAGAAGTCTCATGTATGCAGATTGAAGAAAGCCTTGTATGGGTTGAAACAGGCACCGAGAGCATGATATGGTCGAATAGATGGCTACTTGCAGAAGATGGGGTTTGTCAAGAGTGACGCGGATCCGAATCTCTACTATCTAGTTGTAGAGAACGAGCCGCTAATCTTAGTATTGTATATGGATGATCTCTTTCTGACAGGATCATCCAGACTCATTTGGGACTGCAAGAAGAATCTAGCCACATAATTGGATATGAAGGATTTGGGACGAATGCACTACTTCCTAGGGTTGGAAGTTTGGCAGCAGAGGTATGCTACAGAAATCCTGAAAAGATTCAAGATGGAAGATTGTAGACATATGGCTACGCCAATGATCACCAACTGGAAGAAAATTGATGCATCAAAAGATAAGGATGTCAATCCCACCCTATACAGGCAGCTCATAGGGTCCCTGATGTATTTGGTCAATACCAGGCCAGACATTTGCTACTCTGTCAACACCCTCAATCAGTTCATGGTGCAACCAGAGAGGGCACACTGGGAAGCACCCAAACATGTTCTCAGGTATTTACTGGGAACAGTCGATTATGGACTGTTGTACACCAGGTGTAAGGGTATCAGATTGAGTGGATTTACTAATGCAGATTGGGCAGGAAGTTCAGTGGATCAGAAAAGTACCTCTCGGCACTGTTTCAACATTGGATCAGGAATGACCTCCTGGTGCAGTAGGAAACAAAAGTCCGTGGCTATGAGCTCATCTGAGGCAGAATATATTGTGGCAAGTATAGCTTCGTGTGACGCCATATCGCTTAAAAAACTGCTTGTGAACATATTCAGAACGAATATGGAGGCGACCAGGATCATGTCAGATAACCAGAGTTGCATCAAGCTCTCTGAGAATCCAGTGTTTCATGATAGGTCGAAGCATATTGATATCTGGTGTCAATTTGTCAGGGATTGTGTCCAACGAGGAGCTGTACAGTTGCGCTACACTCCTATGGGAGAACAGGTGGCAGACATCCTCACCAAGGCCCTTGAAAGGACAAAATTTGACTACTTCAGGGAAAAGATGGGGATGGTAAAGAATCTGTTTCAGTAGCAGAAATGGGAGTGATCACTGCAAGTATGCAGAGGCAGTTGCAGTGCGGATGCAGTCTTGGGAGAAGGGACCAGCAGCAACACGGATGTCGAGGGAGTTGTCGTACAGATGCAGCAGTGGCATTAGCAGAGCCATGGACAACAGTACAGGATGCAGCAGTGCAGAGGATGTTGGGAAGGAATACTTACTAAGAGGGATACAGTCCTCACTAAGAGGGAGTGGGGATTTGGGGTAGCATCGGATGTGCTCTAGCCACGAAAATTGGTGGAGAATCTAAGGCACATGAGATCTCCAATATCCAGAAAGGGTTTGGGCAGATTCTAAACAGTTTGGGAGATGTTAAAATAATTAATATTTTTAATGGAGTCCCCAAGTCTAAACTTAGGGAAAATAAAATATTAATGTGTATTAATATTAAACTGTGTTAAAATGGTCCAAAAGTCATGGATCAAGCCAGATCTAATCTTAGCCATTGATTAGGGACTTAATCTCAGCCATCGATTTGTCAACGAGAAAAGTATAAGAGGAGGCTTGAGGGTCACTTGGAGAACACACTGAGGGAGACCAGTCAGTTCAATTTCTGGAGCGGGGTTAGCTGAGAAATTGAACCAGTGGTCTGGTGAGCAGTCAGGAGGCAGCAAGTACGGTGCAGAGAGGCGGGATCAGCCACTAGAGATCATCGTTGAGGCAGGAGAGGCAGACGCAGAGGCAGCATAAGACTACGCAGTCACTTGTTGGGCCTGCGTGAGTGACGCAGAGAGGCCCAGGGCTAACGTAGAGAGGCTCAAGGCTGACACAATCAAGCAGGGGCTAACGCAGAGGGTTTGAGAGCCACGCATAGGTCAGTCCGGCTGGCGCTGGGATTGGGAGAAGTGCTGGAGAATTATTTCTCTATGTCAGTAAGCCAGTTTTGCACCCTGTTGTACAGAATAATTGCTGAATAATAAAATCCTCCCTTGTTGCACCTGTTTTCTCACATTGGGTTTTTCCGGGGACTATTGTCCAAAATATCTGTGTCAATGTGTTAACGCTTGTGCATATGTTTTTTTTTGTATTACGGTGTGATGTTTGCAACAATATTTATTTTAATGTTCATTGAAATAATTTCATAAATAACTTATTGTGGAATAAGTAGGAAAAATAAATCAGTTGCTGCAGTGATGGAATTTTCACATTCTGTCCAACAGAAGATGCTAATAGAAAATTAGCTGAGAGAGCACCAGATGCAGAAGGGAGAAGAGGTCAATCCCTTCCTTCTCAAGTTACAATGGATTCACGACGAGTTGACTTTCGTGGGGTCTACACCAGATCTTGAGTTCATGGTCAGAACTGCGTTGAATGCAGTCACCGAGGACTGGGAGACCTTTGTCCAAAGAATCTTGGGCAGAGCGACTCTCCGCAATTGGGAGGAGATGTGGGCAGCTCTTCGACAAGAAGAGCTCGGGAGGATGACCACGACAGGGAGTAGCAGCAACAGAGCCCGAGTCAAGGAGGAGGATGCAGCGCTCGCATCGTCTAGACTGCAAGTGCAGCAGAAGAGGAAGAAGAAGGACATCACCAAGGTCAGATGCTTCAACTGTAGCCACTCAGTGCCGCCGGAAGAAGGGCAAGGGGGAAGCTTCTGAATCGAAGGCTGCTCCAGTGAAAGCTGACAAGGAAGGCGAGGATGACGATTGTGCCATGAGTGCTCAGGTGCCTTTGGAGAAGAGGTGGGGCGACATGGAGTTGTAGTTAGGATGAATACATGCCGAGCAGGATCCTTGAGGTGCCCAAACTCTTGGATCACATACAGCTAGGGGAGCTCTTAACGACAATAGCAAAATGACGGGTGTCGATTGGAGGGACAATGGCATTGCTAGAGTGCCAAAGTCTAAGGCAACACAATGGATGTTGTAGTAGTGCGAGAGGCACAAAGCAATTTGCAACAATGCAGTGGCAGCAACGGGTCAGCACAGATTAGCAACAGAGGTAGCTTCAACATCACGAGGCATCCATACTAACCAAGATGTCAACTTTTGTGTGAAGTGTTAGTTGCTTACTTCTCAGCAACTGAGTTGCAATGCAGCAGTTAGCAATGGCAGTGCCATGGGCAACGTGAGGCAGCATTTTGAGAGGGAGTTGTAGTACAGATGTAGCAGTGGCAGTGGCAGAGTCATGGGAAGCAGTACAGGAAGCAGTGGTGCAGTGGATGTATGGCAGCAGGCCAAGCATCAGCAGTACAGAGGACCGATGCAGTGGACCAGAATAATTCTTCTATTGGGAAATATTGCTAGAGCACATTCCTCGCTAAGAGGGAGTGTTGATTTTGGGTAGCATCAGATGTGCTCTAGCTCTGAAATTTTGTGGAGGGGCTAGAACACATGAGATCTCTAGAACCCAGAAGTCGTTTGGAGAAATTCCACCCAGATGAGGAGTTATTAAAATAATTAATATTTTTAATGGGTTCCTAAGTCTAAACTTAGGAAAATAAAAATATTAATGGGTATTAATAAGAATATGGGTGAGAAACTTCTAGGTGATGAGGATCAAATCTGTTTTAATCTTAGTCATTGATTAGGGACTAAATCTCGGTCGTTGATTCATGAATAGAAAAAGTATAAGAGGAGCCTTGAGGTCAGTTGGAGACACACCAAGAGATCAAAGAGTTCGATTTTTCTGGGGCGTGGTTTGCTAAGAAAGTCGAGCTAAGTGATCTGAGTTGCAGAGACAGAGAAGCAGTTCGGCAGAGGGACTTCAGTCCAAGGTCGAAAATACATAGCAGATGGGCACAGCAGCAGCAGGAGAGACAGCGCAGCTCCAAAGAGTGTGACGCAGAAGCTAGAGGGGCTGACATAGTCCCTTAGAGGCAGCATTGGGGTTTTTTGTGGGACAGAGAGAGCAGCGGTTCAACATATCGACTTCTGAGCCAGGGAGGCTCATTGAGAGGGTGATGCAACTCCTAGAGGAGGTGACGCAGTTCCAGCGTAGAGCTTGGAGCAGCCATCGCTGCCCAGCACTGGGAACAACAATTGTCATCTGTGGGGTTTGATCATCCAGTTGCTAGAATTGTCAAAATATCTGTCTCAAGAGAGAGGTACTTTTGCAATGTTTATTCTATGTTGAGTGAGCCGAATTTGGCACCCTAGTTGTATTCAGAAATCTGCTTAATAATAAATACGCTCTATATGCTTTAATGGTTTTCCCAAATTGGGTTTGTCCGAGGACGATTATCCAAAAATAACGGTGTCCCTTGTGTGATTGTCTCAGTTTATTTCAGTTCATGATATGTATGCATGTGTAGGCTGCAATAGTGTTTTCTGTTGAATTTTCTAAGTTTACTTAGTCAAAAACCCTTCATGCACTTTATCCAATTTATTCCTACGTACTTTTTATTTTTTCTTAACAAGCTATTTACAAGGTAAATACTGAAAATAAACACCAGTGCATGCTCAACATATTACAGATCAGCAACTAAAAGAAACGAAGAACAAACACACTATATGACACCATTATTTTTGGACTAATGTCCCCAGAAAAACCCAATGTGGGAAAACCGGTGCAACTATTTGAGGGTTTTCTTATTAAGCAATATTAGAGTACAACCTGGGTACCAAAACTGGCCTACCCAACAAAGAATTTCCTTAGCAGTAATACCTCTCCGTTTTAGAGAAATCTATTGGCTGAAACCCCGGATAATCCTTCCGCAGCAACTCAACACCAATGTACCCCTGAAACCCCAACGTCTGCCCAATCTGGACTGTGTGAGCCTCTCAACCCCAAAAGGCCCGGCGTCAGCTCTCTGAGCCTTTGCATTAGTTACGTTGGCCCCTCTGGTGCTCTACACAACACTTAGTTGCCTCTGCGTGGCCTTGCGTGAGCACTGGCTGCTCCTGCGTCTCTCTTTCTGGTTGCTCTGCTGCTATCCCAGTACTATCTCTGCCTCTCTATCTCTCTACTCAATGCCCCCCAGCTACTCTCCCGATCACTGATTCCATCTCTCTTAGCAAACCCCGCTCTAGAGAATAGAATGACTGATCACTCTGGTGTATTCTCCAAGTGACCCTCCAGCCTCCTCTTATACTTTTCCTGTTGATATCTCAACGACCAAGACTAAGTCCCTAATCGACGTCTAAGATTAGACCTGCCTTGATCCATGTCTTTTGGACCATTCTAACACATAATCATATTAATACACATTAATATTTTATTTTCCCTAAGTTTAGACTTAGGGACTCCATTCAAAATATTAATTATGCTGCTTTAACTGATTCTCCAAGGTGACTCGTTCACCTCTCATTGCGCTGCATCTCGTCATCATGTTGCACCTCACTGTGTTGCACCATGTTGCACCCATCACCACAATGCTACATCTCATCATGCTTTACTAATCATGACTGTACCCATCACTGTACTGCATCTCCTCTTGTTGCACTATGCTGAGCTCTTCATTGCACTATGCTGCACCCGAATGCATGCTATAATACCTCAGCGTCCTGTTGTTGCTTCCATCACATCATGTTGCACTATGTTTCATTGTGCTGCACCCCTGTTACTATGCACTATGTTGCACTATCATACAGCTGTAGTATACCATGTTGCTGCTTCCATCACAACATGTTGCACCCCTTTTCATTCATTCATGTTGTCTTCAGCACCTTACTGTCCCATGTTGCCCACGCAACTTATTCCATTGTGTTGCACCCAAATGTCATTGGTGTTGCACTGAAGTCAAACTTTATGGCTTACGGCCTAGCCCAACAGCAAGCCAACCTAGCTATCTTTAAATTTTCTATTGCGCACTTAGCAATTAAGGTACATGAGACCCCTCCTAAGACTGCGGTCTAAAACAGGGTTAAGGTCTTCACCATAACTTCAACTTGACTGCGTTTAGGGAAGCTTGAATATAACAACATACATGACTATTCCCTAGAACCAAGACAGCGTAGACGGCAGCTAGATCCATGACAGCGTTTAGGTCTCTCTTCTAAGTCTACGTTTTAGGTGGCATCTTCTTTAGGCAGCGTAGCTTCTTCTTACCCAAGACAGTAACTATGTCTAGGGCGTCTCCTTTCCCTTTAGTCCTGTGGCTAGGGCATTTTGCCTTCATGACTGTATTAGGGACAGCGTTAGGTCAATTATGACTGTGCCTTGATCTTGTACAAAACAACAATTAGGGCATCTCTTCTGTTCTTCCCATTATGACAACGTATTAAGATCAGATCAAGGTTCTCTTCTTGTTGCGTTTGAGGGTTTCTTTTAGGACAGCGTTAGGGCTGTTAGGGCTTTTCTATACCAGCGTTGAACCCTATCCTTGCTGCAATATAAAAGCCTCCTTTTTGGGCAGCGTATAGATCTCTTCGTCTAGGGCTAGGGCACACCTCCAAGATCAGTGTATTCTCTTTGGGATTCTCTCTTCCATTAAAACCCAAACAAATGGAGAGGAAGAGATCACAAGAGAGTTGTGAGTGTGTCCAAATGACTTTCAAGGCCGACCTTGACGAATTGTCCCATAACACAAATAAATTCATATTTCCATGAATACTTATTGGAATCAAAATGATCTTTAGATCATTCCTACACCTCTCAATGAGAGGGATCCAAGAAAAATATCAGCTGCCATTAATAAGATGACCCACATGGAGTTTGGCCCTAGTTGCCAATTTTAACACTCCCTCTCAACTAGGGAGAACTCCATCCACTGATCCATTTGCCAGACTGTACTATCTCTGCCATCAGTGCCCTGCACTTCTCTGCTCTAAAGAACCATGAAGAAGAAGAATTGATCGAAAATGTCTCATACCATTCTCTACTGACCCGAAATCAATTTTATTGATCCCAGATCAATATCACAAGAGAGTGTCTCAAGCCACTCATACTGATCCCAAATCAATGGAGGTCATCCTAGCATAGGGAGTATAGTATATACAACGATGCGTCCATCGATAGTACTACTATGGTCCCTAACCCCATTTCCTTGCTCATTGATCAGATGAAAGGTACTTCCCATGAGCCCTAGACTGCATGGGTAGGATGCCTCAATCATCATGTCCCTAAGTCGCCTCAGGGTATCACAGGGGAAGGTTGAGCCATTCACCCTGTACACAACGCACCATTAGGGGAGGGTGAGTCACCCTATTGTCGCGTGTTGCTTTAGTAGTACCCCAAGCCCCCAGGAGCTCCTAAAGCTCAAGGCATGCAACATGCAAGACCCTCATAAGGGGGTCTCTCAACGACTCCAAGTCATTCGAGAAAGTCACAAATTTGACCTTTCCCTGGGGCTTTGACAGAATGTCTGCGACCTGTACATCAGTCTCAATACGATGGAGCCTCCTCGCTCATCGACGTACCATATCCCTAATAAGGCAATATCTGATGTCTATCTGCTGGAGCAATCATAGAATACAGGATTCCTCAACAATCGAATCCCCCCCGATTGACACAGAAGATCACAGTGGTATCCATCATGTGTACAAACAACTCACTGAAGAGCTTCCACAACCAGGCAACTTCATACGAGATCATACTCGTAGCTATGTATTCGGTCTCGGCGGTGCTTATAGCACTCAAAAGTGCTCTTGCGATCCTCCACACTGCCTGCCTAGTCAACATTCGAATAATCATGCAGCTTCACATTTCCGACAGTGTATCTCAATTCATGAGACATTATGCCCCAAAGATATCTCATAAGATTCTTGGCACCAATCCAGTGGGGCTCAACCATATATGAGCTCATCATGATAACTGTAAAACATATGTCTGGACGGAAGTTCACCAAGAACATTAACAAGAATGAGTTTATGAAACTCAAAGGCATTTCCCAAATCTGGTTTGGCATCACTACCATATAACTTCTGAAAGTTAAGATCCTCGACGTAGTCACAGGCTTGCAATTTACCGTTCCACATTCGAAATCCAACTCCTTACTTTTGCAAATGAGAGGGTCTGCACCTGTCAGAAATAGGTCATCCTCATAAGGTGCTAGTATGAGAGGTCTATCATCCACAACCTTCAAGCAAAGGTTTGGATCGGCTTCACTCCTAGTGAATCTCAGCTTCATCAGACAGCGATCAATCCTCTCATACTATGCCCGAGGTGTTTTGCTTTAAGCCATAGAGGGCTTTCTTCCACCTGTATATTTGAGATTCTTGATCATGAATCTCAAACTCCTCGGGTTGTTCCAAACCTGTGGACCTGCTACATAAGGGGAGTGGTCCCCTTGTAATATTTTCATTCAGTACATCTCAGACATGTACCTTCATGCTCTTCAAGAATTCAGGCATCCCTGTCACCATCTGACTCACATCGAGTAGGGCCCCATAAGTAGACCTCCGTGTTATAGATGAGATATGTCAATTGACATGATCCCCAATGGACCATCCTGCAACTTGATACAAATTGCCAACCCTGAACCCACGAGAAAAAGCATCTTTGAAAATTCTATTTTCAAACACGTATCTTTCCATCGATGAATGCCACCCTGAAAGATATTCTGTCAATGAATCGAGTTACCCTCATTCAATTCAGGGGTAACATTTCCTACACCCTTTCCGGGATAGGTGGCATCGGCTCCAAGTATAATCCCACGATTGTTTCCATCTCTTACCAAATTCGAGAGAGCGCCCTTCTATCTGATGAAGTGCCTTGAAGCACTATAATCAATAAGCCAAATTCCCACAGAATCTGAAGGAAAGGGCCAATACAAGAAAACACTTCTTTATTTTATCAGAAACAACATTTGATTCTTCATACTTGGCGTTCCTTGCTTTCTCTGAAGAGTCAGCCATTTCCTTGATGACCTACATTACCTGTCATTCCTCTGATCATTGAAGATGTCCCTGGAATGATTGTTATCATCATCAAGTGATGTGTTCCTGCCATTCAAACACTCCTTCGCATAATGGCCGAACTTATTGAAAACAAGGCATCTGTCGTTCTTTCCACCCTTAGATCTAGACTTCCCATTGAAGTGATCTTTAGGCCATCAGAAACTTCTGCTGCGCCATTCTGATAATATTCTTTGCTTCGACTTCACCCTTGGTGAATATGAGGAGGGATGAGAAACCCGTTGATCCTTTTGTCCTTTCCCAATTGTCTTCGGTGATTGCGCTTTCACTCTTGCTTGGGCTTTGTCTTCACCTCAGCTCCGATACCATGTTAAGTTTAGGTATGTTCTATGCTTAAAGCAATTTATTTCAATTTTCATAGTTAGCTCAATATCTTTTCCAGATTAGCAATCACATCAGCATTAAAGTAAACTGCAAATAGAACATAAACATAAATTGCAGAAGACAAACCAAGACAAGAGGACACAAGATGTGGCACTAGCTAGGGACAAACCCCAATGTGGGTAAACCCTTGATCAATTCTTGTTTTATCTTCTTCAATAGTTCAGCACGGAGAGAGAGAGAGAGTACATTTACAACAGAAGTCAACATTTTGATTTATCTAGATAAGAGCAGAGATCATCTCTAGGAAGATGATACATGAGATCAGTTGAAGACATGCAGTTGAAAACACACTGCTTCAATTGATTCTCCAAGGTGACTCCTTCACCTCTCATTGTGTTGCATCTCGTTATCATGCTGCACCTCACTGTGCTGCACCATGTTGCACCCATCACCACAATGTTGCATCTCATCATGCTTTACTAATCATGACTATACCCATCACTGTACTGCGTCTCCTCTTGCTGCACTATGTTGAGCTCATCATTGCACTATGCTGCACCCAAATGCATGCTACAATACCTCAGCATCCTATTGCTGCTTCCATCACATCATGTTGCACTATGTTTCACTGTGTTGCACCCCTATTACTGTGCACTATGTTGCACTATCATACAGCTGTAGTTTACCATGTTGTTTCTTCCATCACAACATGCTGAACCCTTTCATTCATTCACGCTGTCTTCAGCACCTTACTATCCCATGCTGCCCACACACCTTATTCCATTGTGCTGCACCTGAATATCATTGTGTTGCACCGAAGTCAAACTTTAATCCTCCATGCCGCTGGCTATGGCCTGCGACGTAGCCCAACAACAAGACAACCCAGCTATCTTTAAATCTTCTCTTGCGCACTCAGAAGGTACATGAGACCCCTCCTAAGACTGCGATCTAGAACAATGTTAAGGTCGTCACCATAACTTCAACTTGACTGCGTTTAGGGAAACTTCAGTATAACAGCGTACATGACTATTCCGTAGAACGAAGACAGCGTAGAGGGAAGCTAGATCCATGACAGGGTTTAGGTCTCTCTTCTAAGTCTGCGTTTTAGGTGGCATCTTCTTTAGGCAGCGCAGCTTCTTCTTAGCCAAGACAGTAACTATGTCTAGGGCATCTCCTTTCCCTTTAGTCATGTGGCTAGGGCATTCTGCTTTCATGAATGTGTTAGGGACAGTGTTAGGTCAATTATGAATGTGCCTTGATCTTGTAGAGAACAACAATTAGGGCATCTCTTAGCTCTGTGTTTCCCACACTATTCTTCCAATTATGACAGCGTATTAAGATAAGATCAAGGTTCTCTTCTTGTTGCGTTTGAGGGTTTCTTTTAGGACAGCATTAGGGTTGTTAGGGCTTCTCTATACCAGCATTGAACCCTATCCTTGCTGCGATATAAGAGCCTCCTTTTTGGGCAGCGAAGATTCTTCTCCATGAATGTAGATGAGGGCAGCGTATAAATCTCTTCGTCTAGGGCTAGGGCACACCTCCAAGATCAACATATTCTCTTAGGGATTCTTCCTTCCATTGAAACCCAAACGAATGGAGAGGAAGATATTACAAGAGAGTTGTGAGTGTGTCCAAATGACTTTCAAGGCATCTCTATTTATACTAAAACGTTGAGCACATGTGGGGTTTATTTGGTTGTTGGCCAACCTTGACGAATTTTCCCATAACACAAATAAATTCATATCTCCATGAATACTTATCAGAATCGGATGATCTTTAGATCAATCCTACACCTCTCGATGAGAGGATCCAAGAAAAATATCAGATGCCATTAATAAGATGACCCACATGGAGTTTGGCCCTAGTTGCCAATTTTAACACTAAGTGATCTGAGTTGCAGAGACAGAGAGGCGGTTCAACAGAGGGATTTCAATCCAAGGTGGAGACTGCATAGCGGAGAGGTAGAGCAGCAACAGGAGAGACAGTGCAGCTCCAGAGAGGGTGACGCAGAAGCTAGAGGGGCTGACGTAATCCCTTAGAGGCAGCGTTGGGGTTTTCTGTGGGACAGAGAGAACAGCAGTTTAGCATATCGACCTTTGAGCCAGGGAGGCTCACTGAGAGGGTGACGCAACTCCTAGAGGAGGAGACGCAGTTCCAGCGTAGAGCTTGGCGCAGTCATCCTTGCCCAGCATTGGGAACAACAATTGTCATCTGTGGGGTTTGATCATCCAGTTTCTGGAATTGTCAAAATCCCTGTCTCCAGAGAGAGGTACTTCTACCAGGTTTATTCTATGTTGGGTGAGTCGGATTTGGCACCCTAGTTGTATTCAGAAATCTGCTTAATAATACAAACCCTCTATACGCTGCACCGGTTTTCTCGAATTGGGTTTTTCCAAGGACGATTGTCCAAAAATAACAGTGTCCCTTGTGTGATTGTCTCAGTTTATTTCAGTTCATGATCTGTATGTATGTGTAGGCTGCAATAGTGTTTTCATCGTTGTTTAAGTAATTAAATAACTTGTTGAATGTAAAGAACAAGTAAGTGATGATAAACCAGTGATTGCAGTAGGATTTCTAATGTGTAGATTCAGAAATTTTCACAGCAACCAGGGTGATGGCCATGATGATGGGGTAGAGCGCATGTATTGGCTTTTGCCAACGTGCTAAATGTGTTGTCTCGCCCATCTTTTGCATTTTGTGGTACAATTTCCTATTGAGTGTGTGCCCATATATGCTTTTATCTTTCTTTTAGCTGCATCAACCTCCGGGCTTCATTCCAGGCCATGACCCAAGGTGTTGGCATGGGGAAGGGGCATGCTAACCCTATGTGGACCCAGTGGAGGAATGTGGACACAGGTGGGAGAAATGATGAGTGGGATAATAATGAGTGGAAAGAGGGTAATATTAGCATATAAAGGAGCAAGACCACTCAAACAAAATCGCGGTTTCCCATGAAATACCATCCCTGGAGCCAATTGGTCAGCAAAAGAGATCCCACGGGGCCAGAATCCAAGGTTAATACCCAAAAGGGGTCTAGGGGACAAGAGCACAAACCTAGCCCATTCTTTTCCCTGAATCCCCCCATTAATCCATGCCCAGAAGTGTCCATGATAAGCAAACTACAATACTCAATTTCCAAATGACAAGGCATACCTTTAGGTTCGGCAAGTCCACCTTCAAACCTACAATCATGGTAGATGGGCGAGGGACCACATGGCTGGCTTAGGTGGCGAGAAATGGCACAATGAGCTAGCTGGTGACTGCAAGGGGCTATTGGCTGCTGATTGAGGACCGTCTTGGAGAAAAAAATTCTCCTTGGGATATCACCCACAAAATGGTGGGTAACAAAGCTTCTTGAAAGATTTGTTGTGTTAGAATGTAAGTCCATGAATACTCCTATGGAAATGAACTTTAAAAAACTATGTGGAAAAGTTGCAGGACCTAATCTGACAAATCCCACAGAGTATAGGCAAGTCATTGGTGCTTTCATGTTTTTGGTAAACACTAGGCCTGACATATGCTTTGTTGTAAACACTTTAAGTGAATATATCATTGATCCCTTTCATGCCAACTAGATTGCTGCAAAACATGCACTCAGATACTTGCATGGAACTATCAATCTAGGATTGAAATACATTGCTAAAAATGTAAGACTTCATGGATATTCTGATGTTTATTGGATTGGTAACTTTGCTGATAGAAAAAGCACTCATGGGTGTTGTTTTAGCTTGGGGTCTGCCATGATCTCTTAGATGAGCAGAAAGCAGAACTTTGTTGCACTGAGTACAACTGAAGTTGATTACATTGCTACTAGCATGGCTAGCTGTGAGACAGATTGGCTGAGGAAGCTTTTTGGGGAACTATTTGAGCAAGTTCCAGACATAACAGTTGTATATTGTGACAATAAAAGCGAGATTCGTCTTGCAAAAAATCTTGTGTTTCATGACAAGTCCAAGCATATTGAGATCAGGTATCACTATATCTAAGATATGGTGCAGAGAGGAGCAGTGAGAGTCCATCACATCTCCACTGATGATCAAATAGCTGACATTCTTACCAAGCCTTTACCGAAAGGAAAGTTCTTGGTTTTTAGAGAGCAGCTTGGACTTATGGACATGACCCTTCCAGGAAGTGGTCACAACTAATTGAGAACAATGAGTTGTCTTCCCCCCTGTCAAAGCTCACAGGATTAGGGAATGATGTCGGAAAGCTCCTGAGGATGAGGGACCTCTTCTATAGTGTGTGACACAAGAGTAGGCCTTAGTATGCATCTGACCCACAGTCTGGGACGTGGGAAGAGCCACCTATCTGGCCAATAGGTGTAGTGAGACTTGTCTAGGATGCAAGTATTCCACCACTTGACACTTGGTTGGGTTTGATTCTTGTCTGTGTGACTTGTTTGAGTCTTGTCTATGTGATGTCCGTGTTTTATCACCTAATTTTTGAGATGAACATTAGTTGACCGTAATCCTTGTCTGTGTCACATGTGATGATCCTTTCCTTTCCAAATTTGTGTCAAGTGGATGATTCTTCTTTAGATTGCGACTTCATTGTTATTGATATTACAGAGAATAGTTGAGCTGAGATGAATGAAAGAGATCAAAGGAAGCAGAGATCTTCGATGCAGAAAGAAATTCCTCCCTAGCTAAGAGGGAGTGTTAAAATTTGGCAACTCAGGGATGAATTTCTCTTAGACGAGATCATATCTTTCAGTTTTGTTTGAACCTCCTATAAATAAATTTCATTTCTAATATGAATTTCCAAAAATAGTAAGTCACATCTCAATTTGGAAGTAACTTTCCAAAAATACAAATTCATGTCTAAATGATCAAGGATGATCTCGACATATGGAATCCACTTTAAAATCAAATCAATCATGATTATAGAAGTCAAGAATTAATATTTTTATACTTACTAGTATTATTATTATTATTATACTATTATTTATAAAATAGTTTAAAGTTATTCACCTTTAATAGATTAATAAAACCAAATTTGTTCATGAAATAAGTAAATTAAATTGAGAATCTCTTACTTGGCAAATTGAACCTCTCCCTTGGAAAAAAATAGTAACTCCACACTCAAGAGAATGTAACTCTCTCTCACTAATTCAATGTATGGCAAAAGTGTAACTCCTCATTAAATGCACTTGTAACTCCCTCATTCAATTCGATTTGTAACTCTCACCAAATATTCTCTCATGTCTAAGTGTAACTCTCTCTCTCCCTAATTCGAATTGTAACTCCTCAAGACATGTGTATCTCTCTCTCTATTCTTGGGATGAGTTACATTTCTCCTCAAGTAACTTCTTCCTCATGGAATTCAACTCTCCTATTATTGGCTCAAGGCATGAATTCATTTTGTAAATCATCTCCTTTCACATCTAATTAAGCAAGAGAAACTTAGAGTTGAGAGTAGCTTGTTCATTGTGAAGAAGGAGAGTTGGTATTGAGTGTGTGCAAGAGAAGTGTGAGAGCAAGTGAAGAGTAAGAGCAAGGGAAGACCTGGAGCAAGTGTGAAGGACAAGATCTGATCAAGAGAAGGAGGAGGTCTTCAAGCAATGAGAAAAAACACTTCAGCTACAAGTTCATTAGACATTGGTTACTTTATTCATTCTTTCTCTCTCTCTCTCTCTATACTCTGCTGGCCAATTGAAGAAATCTAATAAAAATATAATCATTTGGCTTTTCACCTTGTGAGTTTTGCCCTGGTCATTGGACCTAACTCTCATTGTCTCATATGTGTTTGGTTGTCTTCATATGATCCTTAAGTTTATGTTCTATCTACAATTGTTGATCTGAAAAGTTGTGAAGAAGAAATCTGCATTAAGTAATTGTAACAGCATAAAACATTCAGTTCTCTGCAAAGAGTATTCAGTATTCTGCAAACTGCATTCAACTCTCAACAAAGTACGTTTAGCCTTCTGCTAAGTAAATTCAGTTCCATTTAGTTTTTTGCAAAGTACATTCCATTTTTTGCAAGTACACTCAATTTTCTGCATAGAACTTATAAATTTCTGAATAGAACTTTCAGATTTTAACAATTTTAATATTTTACTTATGCTCATTTAAAGTTATTTTTATTCAGTTTGCAATATTAGAATAGATTCATTTTCCTGTTGTCAAATTGAAAGAAGTAGATAAGATGTTACGAATAAAATATATAAATAATATAAATATAAGTAACGAGGATAATTGTAATAGTGATTAGTTAATAATAATTAGTAGTTAGGTTGAAGAGGCATGTCTAAATAGGACATGACTCTCCATGAAGAGACGCTTGGTATATAAGAAAGCCTCTCGTTCTCATTATAAATCATTCTTATTCACACATTTAATATATAATATTTGTATCCTCATGGAATATTTATATTCCAAGTCTTCTGGAGTAATTAATTTATAAGGGAAAATAAAGTCCCATATCGACATCCGAATCATGAGAGTAGACAACTCAACCAAGCTACGTATCGGGACTATTCAGACCAGAAACAACAAGTTGATGTTTCAGAGAATAATGACGTAAAATCAATCTCGCCTTATGCTGACAAGTCGTTACAAAATTTCAGTGATCAGAATACTACAAAGAAAATTAATCTAGGATGGTCCGATCCCTTCTCAGTGCGACAATTTTGTTTGTCACTTAGAAGATCATATCAGCTTGTATTGACGAAGATGATTGTTCCGAGAGAGAAAGTCATTCGAAGCCGAAAAAGAGATCAAGCCTTTTTCATCAACAAGCTTTGAGGACAAAGCTTTTTGAGGAAGAAGGCAATGTTACGAATAAAATATATAAATAATATAAATATAAGTAACGAGGATAATTGTAATAGTGATTAGTTAATAATAATTAGTAGTTAGGTTGAAGAGGCATGTCTAAATAGGACATGACTCTCCATGAAGAGATGCTTGGTATATAAGCAAGCCTCTCGTTCTCATTGTAAATCATTTTTATTCACACATTTAATATATAATATTTGTATCCTCATGGATATATTTATATTCCAAGTCTTCTAGAGTAATTAATTTATAGAAGGAACTTTGTTCGCTTCATAAGGTTCATCATCTCAAAGTTAGCCTATGAAAGCATCCCTAATTTGTACAAACAATACATTGTGCCTCACAATTACATTGAAAACCCTGGTTAATAAATTAAATATGCAAGTATTCTTGGTTAATATGAGAACACAGAAAAGTCCACGAGGTTCATCTTCTTTGGTGATCATCAGGTTATGAAGTGTTATGTAAACAATGAGATTCAAGGTTCAAATCTCGTGTGTCAAGCCAATGGAAAAAACAATTTACCCCATTCTCCTAACTGCACATTGAGAGTCAGTTTCAGTTTCCTATTGCAATGAATCTGCGGGCACAAGAAACCCAACCGTTCGGCCTTCCTCCTGCAGAAATGGCCACATAATGCAATACACAAGAAAACTGTCGAAAACACATGATTGAGCGTTTTATCGGACTTCAAAATGCATTCAACCGCATTGATAAACCCATCAGGTCCGCCATTCTATCGCATGGTGTAATGGTAAAAAAAAAACCAATACACAAAAATACATAGAAATCCTGAATTCCCAAATTTCAAATATTATGGAATCGGGTCTATAATCCCATCGGGTTCGGCCCTTATCGCTTATCGCATGTCGCACTGTTAATGGCCCTTTATATCGGGGTTCACCAATCGCCGATTGCTGATATCAGTGTATCACTATCGACCTCGTCGCTATATCGCACATCGCAATTGCAACAGCCTCGAGGATATTCCCTTTGACCATGCCGACCACCTATCTGCCGATTGCCGATATCGCACCTCGCGTATCGCATCAGCAGGGGTATATGTCCCTGCTCCTCCGATCGCTGATCGTCGATCGCTAATCGCATGTCGCCTTGTCGTCCCACCAGGCCTTTATCCCTTCATCGCTCCAATCCGATAAGGGTTTAGGCTGTGGAACATAATATTTCGGGTCTGCCCTTTAAACCTTTCACATGTGATTTTTGCATATAAGGCCTTAAGCCCATTTTCATAAGATTTTGCTTCATTTTCAAAGGACAAAGACAAACTTCTTTTTGTGATAACTTCTTCATCCGAAGTCCATTTTAGCCCATTCAAATTGCAGTAGATTTAGAATGAAAAAATCTACACAACGGGACTATTTCCAGGAGCAGCCCTTGACTTTCATTTTCCTCTGTGAGGAACACTTTAGACTTAGAAGTCTATCCAATATCCATTTTGGATTACACCTTCCCACTAAAAGAACTTTTGGTCTCCAAAAGACTGACATACTGATCTGAACAGTAAATGAGGGTACCTCACCCTCTTCTTTTAGCCTTCATACACTTGCCTTGCATAGTGCCTCTGAACCAAAGCCTTTGACCACTTTCCTTCCTAGATGTGTTGGTCCTCCTGGGAAGAATTGTTTTCCTCCTTGACTTCCTGCAAAACTCTTGCTGAGAAAGTCACAGAAGGTAGTTTGAACTTCTCTTCCTTGATTATTGATCCAAGGTGGCTCAAACCAATGTGAAGTTACATCTGCTTCACAAAAATTTACATTTGTACCTGCGTAACATGTTGCCAACAACAACTGTTAACAACAACAGAATTACAGATAACAACTGGATGGCCTAAACTCCTACTTCAACAAAAGAAACAGATTTCACATCTTGTGAACACCTCCATGTCTTACATCTACATACAAATGATGACCTAGATAACAAGCCCACAAAACATGCCTTTAAAACAAATGACCCTTCAAGTCAAGCATGTAGAAAAGATCTCAAGGATTCTTTTCAAAAGATGAAACACTTCATCATTATCTCCATCTTGGAGACCAAATCAACTTTTCTCAAGTCAATATTACATGCCTGTTTACAAAAAAGCAATCAACCCTTCAAGTTAATTACAAATACATGTTCAAATACAAGGAAATCATCAACAGCCCTGTGTTCATGCATATCATGCTCATGCATGTATTTCATCCTTCAACTTTCGCTTAAGCACACTATACTTTCGAAGCTGAACTGAATATAATGTTGCAGCAATAAAGTGAATCTCCTACTCAACTTTTTCATTCACCTTCTTGGTAAAACTCTGCAACTTGCATCTCATTAACAAAGAAATGCAAATAGATGCAAAATAGACATGCAATCTTAATTGGATAAGAACTCTAACCATTTCTTACCAATCCATTTCAAAAGTCCTTCCTTTGTCTGCATATCAGCATCAACATGTGAATCATCCTGAAACACATCATTCATGGAAACTTCCTTTCCATTCCTGCCATTCTCTCTTTCCACCTTCTTCAGCTTTTGTGGAAGCATTGTTGAATTCAGAGTCCAACATTTTGCAGCAACGTCCTTGCTTACGGCAGTAAGTGCAGCACATGTGCACCTTCTTGACAGCATGATTTGCCTTGTCCAGTGGACCTTTGGCTTCTTGCTTCCTTTCCTTCAAAAATTTCCTGTATGTGGCCATTCTCTTCCAACATCTAGAAACATTACGATTATTCAAACCACAAAAGGAACATGCAATTCTTTTCCCATGCTCATATGGAAATTTATCATTCTGAACATAATCAAAAGGAATATGGGTAGAACCAGATTTATACCTTTCTCTTTCACCTTTATTGCCTTCATGAGAAGGTGAATTGAATGAAGAAGTAGCTCCCTTTGGAACACCATCAACCTCTTCAATGGTTTCAGAGTTTCCACAACTCTCTGGTTCAAGTGCATGGTCATCAACACCTGCATCCTGCAAATGATGTTCCAAGCTATTGCATTCTCCATGAATACAATCTTCACACTCTTGAGGTAGAAGACCTGAAATGAAACTCCTTCTTGGAACTGTTTCAATTGTCTTCATGGCAACTTTGGAACTTTCTCCATAAGACTGTCCATAGCCAAGACCCAAATACTTAGGCCTTTCCTCAACCATTATTGGTTCAACAATACCCAGTGCATGTTTACCCGAGCCTTTCCCTTCATAGCCCATCTTGGACATTAACTTGGACCCTATGCCTCTGGCATGTTTTTCAAAAGAACCAATATAAGCATTCTTAGAAGAATTTGAAGACAAACAAGAATTGTTTACCTCTTCTTCAAGCTGATACTTGACTAAGGCTTCTTTGGCAACAAAGAGTTGTGTCTCCAACTCATGCATCCTTTTCAAGTTCATATTTGTAATATGAAGTTGCCTCTCCATTTCCTGCA